>JAHZNG010001171.1:0-13324 GCA_027744375.1 Orchesellides sinensis | reverse complement strand
AAACACCTTTAATAATGACACAACAGTGAAAACAGGCACATGTTTAGTCGACACAGGTGCTTCTGTGTCAGTCGTGAGTGACAAGTCGTTGTACTCAAGTACACAAATTAAACCGTGGACAAAAGGACTAATTACACTAGTCGATGGCACTACAACTATGCCGCAGGGCCGTGTAACAGTAAAGTTTACACTAGGTAGTCACAAGTTTAACCATACGTTTGTTGTGTTAAGTAACTGTGATTTTAGTATGCTGTTAGGCATGGACTTCCTCCGTAACAGTGGAATTATAATGGACCTGCAACTCATGCAGTTCTGGTTCCGGGAGTCACCACACAGGAGGTTCCAGTTCGAGGTAGCTGACGCCAACACCACGAATGTAAGAGCTCTTCAATTACTGACTGACTTTCAGATGACGAAAATTCAAGAGCTTCTCAAGAAGTTCCCAACGGTAGTTGACTCGCCATCCTTGGGGCAGACAGATGTCATTCAACATGAAATAAACACTACCCCGCACGTGGCCAAACAACAGGGACCATATCCAGTGTCGGATGCCAAACACGTCATCATCGATCGCATTGTAAGTGACATGCTGAATAAAGGCCTTATACGAGAATCAAATTCCCCTTACAGCTCCCCTGTTTTGTTACGCCCCAAACCTAATGGCGAATGGCGTCTAGTCAATGACTTCCGTTACATCAACCAACACACAATCTCTGACTGCTTCCCTATGAAACGAATTCAAGAAGTTTTTCGTCTACTAGCACATGCTAAATACCTTACCAAAATTGATTTGGAGAAAGGATTTTGGCAAGTTCTCCTGCGTGAATGTGATAGAAAATACACAGCATTCCAGACCAGAAAAGGGTTGTATGAATATAACGTTATGCCACAGGGCCTCAAAAATAGTCCTGCTACATTCCAGCGCTTAATGAACAAAATCCTCCGAGGCATGGATGCGTTTGTATTTGTGTACCAGGATGACATCCTGATCTTCTCGTCAAGTTTTCCTGAACATCTCAACCATATTGAGCAAGTATTGAACCGCCTGCGATCAGCACATCTTACTGTATCATCCGCTTGGTGCTGTTGGCTGGTTCCGCCATTTCCTACCCCACCTTGCAGATGCTGCTCAGCCGCTTTATGACATAACCAGCAAAAAGAAAAAGTTTCGGTGGTCTTCAACAGCCCAATCTGCATTTGAAAACCTAAAAAATATAATGGGTAACAATGTTATACTCCTGCATCCAAATTTCTCTAAGCCTTTCTTGCTCCAGGTTGATGCCTCTAACATTGGACTTGGTGCTGTACTTCTCCAAAAAGACGACAAAGGAGCCGACCGTCCTATTGCCTTCGCAAGCAAAAGCCTTAACTCTACACAACGCAACTATTCAGCAGTAGAACGGGAATGCCTAGCTATCATGTTCGGGCTGGACAAATTCACAGAGTATTTAGACGGAGCGACATTCACAATTCAGACAGACAACAGCGCTATCTCATACCTAAAGCAGATGAAGAATCGCAACGCCAAGCTAATGGGGTGGGCACTGAAGCTCCAAGAATGGAGCCCCTACATAGAACATATACGTGGCAGAGATAACGTCATCGCTGACACCTTATCACGTAACCCTGTAGGCCCCTCTGATCCTGAGCCTGAGCCACAACCTTCATGCATCAACTCACTAAGCTTCACTTGCAATCTTACAAAAGATGCAATAAAAACACACCAATCCCAAGACTCGTGGTGCAGTGAAATGCTCCGAAAATTTCCAGAGCTATACGAGAAAATACAAGGGATTGTATACAAAAGGTTAAGTGAAAAAAAAATTGTACCTTTACTACCTTCATCCATAAGAACACAAGTGCTTCAAGACATCCACGATAACCCAACGGGTGGACATTTAGGAGTACAGAAGACACTCACCAAGTTAAAATCTCGAGTTTATTTTCCCAACATGCAGGCATTTGTGAAAAATTACATCAAAACTTGTGACATTTGCCAACGAAATAAATATGAGAACCAGAAACCCCCCGGGATGATGGGAACGAAACCAATAACTTCTCCATGGCACACCCTTTACGTCGATTTAATGGGACCCTTCCCTGCTACCCATCGTTATAAGCATACATATCTTCTTGTGGTGGTTGACGGATTCTCCAAGTTCGCTGAAATAATACCACTAACTGACTCTACCTCTAACGCAGTTGCGGTCGCTCTGGAAAGTCAAGTTTTTTCCCGTTACGGCATTCCGCATACCATTGTCTCAGACAACGCTACTACGTTCCGTTCGGGACTCATGGACAATTTGTGCAAAAACTGGAAAGTGACACACGCTTTTGCCTCAGCCTACCACCCGCAAACCAATTTAGCTGAAAGGGTCAATCGGGTGCTAAAACCCATGATACGCTCGTATTTAGATGGTGTCACACATACTAAGTGGTCAGAAAAACTGCCACTACTCCAGTTAGCTAATAAACTCAGCCAAACACGACGCAACTGGATATTCACCGGCAAAAATTCTTTTTAACACTGAGCCCCGCCTACCAATAGACAACGCTACAACAAATTAACGATGATACTAACCAAGACAACATTACTGATTGCTTGCTTCTTCGTTCTTGTGAATTTCAGGACATCAGATCTAAAGTGAAGGAAAATTTGGAAAAGGCCCAAGCTCTCAATAAGAAGAATTATGACTCTCAACACCGTCCTGAATCATATCAAATAGGTGACAAGGTTGTAGTGCGAGACACTACGCTATCATGTAAACAGAAGAAGATCTCAAAAGGGCTCTGTTCACTCTTCACATCTCCGCCTGGCGTTATCTCCAAAGTAATCTCCAGTCTTACCTACGAGGTCACGTTTCCAGATGGACACATTCGAGGGCCAATCCACGTCTCCATGCTCCGCCGTTACCATGACCGCATAGAAGATCATCCATCGCTTGTTGTAAGCCAAAGTCAAACTCCACTCGTATCATACGAGGACACTGACGTTGAAGACTACGAGCCCCCAAAACATTTCCTGAGACCGCGAACCAAGGTAACAGACTACAATGCCCTTCACCATGGAAAGCCTCCAAAGAAGACAATGGTCACAGCCACCCCACCATGATAACCATTGTCAGAATGGCAGGGGGATTTGTAGCCTCTAATACTCATCTCCAAGCTCATGCTGCCCCAATGACACACGAAGGCATGGCATTTTCCAAACCATCCCATGCGGACACCAGACAGAATGAAATTTGAAGGGAAAGGAGTAGCAACGTGTGCTCCTCATCAAGAGTATTCACGAGACTACAAGTTTTAGGGGCGTTTTCCCTTAATAGTGTAGATTCCCATAAATATTCATTTCTCATTTAAGTCAAAGTTCGAAATATTATTTTGTTTGCAAATGAATAAATATTTACAATTTGAATGTTATCAATTACATCATTTTGTAGTTTGAAACATCACCTTATTATCGAACTAGTGAAACTTGTGCATATTTCATACGAAAGAAATAGCATACGTTACAAGATGTAAACATGAAAAATGTCCACTTTGTCACCCTCGAAGGTGATTACCTTAATGGCTCATTTTGCAGCGATTGGAGATTAAAAAGAATTTACTGCCGTGTTTATTTCTTCGTTTATTTCGTCTGGGTATATAACATTTACCATCGTTTTTCATCATTACATCATTTTACTTTACACTTCACAAAACAAGAAATAGTGGGCATCTTTGTGCACAACCATTTTGGACACACGTCATTCTAAATTGACCCATGCTGAACCCTTTTTCGTACTTAAAGCATTTTGTTGACACTTATAACAAAACATACTTGGAACAAAGGAAGTCTGAGTCTGACTGGTTATCATTTATCAAGACACAAAAATGAAAACATTGGTTTCAAAATAGGCATTGTCATTTCCTCAGAACAATCAAATTTTATTAAAGGCTTACACTTAACATACCCGCCTTTGTGTCTTTGCTTACATATAATATTAATTAATATCGTGTTAAACGCAACCAAACTATATTGCATGTAGCTGTAATATGCTAATCAAATATTCATGGGCACTTGTGGGGGCCCAACAAGGCAAGGGTAGCATTAAAAAGATATAAATGTACGGATGTCAAAATAAACCACAGGAAACTGTCAAAACTGTCACGTTACATACTTTTGGGAGGATTATAATGTGACACGATGCCCCCTTTCTTATCACGATTTAAACCTTTACTTGATTGAAGAGGAGTTTACTTCACCCTCGATTATTAATATAATGCATGTATCATAAAATTTTTGAATTAATTCTGGATTCTCACTTGTAATCACATATCACATCTATCACAAATCATTATAATACATTTTTTCTACATTTACGACATGAAAACCATAAAAAGGCGTTTTAAAACTCTTCATGCATGCAAAGTACCACCAAAGTTGATTCTAATGAAGAAATGCGCCACTCTAAGGACTTTTATTTGAACAGTTTTTCGTAAAAATGGAAAATTATTTACTCGTTCACGCCACAACGCTGTCGTTTAATTTTCATGTGGCCAAAGTCTCACTCTCACAAGCAAACAGATCGTGCATCAGTGGCAATAGAATCTGCACTGTAACAAGTGGCTTTAAAAACTGAGAAGGACATTGCGCTTGAATACAGCCGTAAGGTCAGTGTGCACCGTGGTTTGTATTACAATATTGTAGGTTGTAGGATGATTCTTTTTTATGTTGATTTTCCTCAAAATACATGTATTCTATTAAATAATAACTCTCCAATCCAATCTTCTTTTGAACGCATTGCCACTGTGTATTAAAATTCCACCTGCCTTGTCAATCTTGATTTGATGCATGTTTGAGAGTTCGCTGGAAAGTTGGCATTCAGGATCTGACACGATCAAGATGAGAACTGCCGCAGATATCCCAACACAAAATAAATATTTAAGAATTCCTACATTATAAATTATATGCAATTGGACAGTAATCATTGGAGATTCACAGGTACTGCAACGTTTACGATACAACGTTACTAATAAAATAGAATCCCCTGTGCGAGCAAGGAACTTTGTTATAAAATACATTTTATCCATCAATCTTTGATGATGATGCGTCTTATTGAAAAATATTGCTTTAACTAACACATTGTTTATGAATTGTACATAAATAGGGACATTTCATGTATTCAGATTTTCTATTGCATACATTTACAACATGTAAGTTACAATTATACTAAAAGGCCTATGATAAAGCTTTCTGTGTTCATTTTGTGTAAATGCGAATTCAAATGTGTGCAAAAAACCTGTTCTTCGGCCTAAACTTTTTTTCATATTATTTTTGGATTGGATCCTGGATTCACACAAACCCTAAAATTAAAAAAGTACTGCCAGACACCTCAACTTAGTCTTGGATTTCAACAAAAATGCATACGCGAATAGAAGTTTACATATGAGTGCATATTCTTAGGTTGTGACGCTTAGTTTGCGATTGTGTCGAGGATAAAAGAGCAGTGAAAAATAGCTTATCATATTATGCTTTAAGTTCTAACAATCGTTCTGCAGTTAGTCAGTCAGTGCAAGTTTGAAAGACAAAAGTGCATTAACCAGTCCAATTTTCTCGTTATGTCTTGGTGAATCTGACATATTAGTGCATGTTGTGGTCGTTTCTCTACTGCATTATATAGGGTTTCATTGCAGGTAAGCGCCTTTCTCATCTCGTCATCTCACGGTTTCTAAAAATGATGATGATAATAATAATGGATATGGATATACCGTGTATTATGATGCGTGTGCAACTCTGTATAATAAATATGATTGTGTTTCTGGTTGCTGATGGCGTATGTACTTATGCCAAAATCATAATACTTACATAGCATAGCGTGCTGTGTGGCAAAGTCGTTTTGGTGGTTGATTGTATTTTGCCGGTAATTCAACTACTTTGTATTTGTAGTCCCAGCATGGTTGTAGTAGTATCTACAAAATGCATGATAAGCTGCATACAAAGACACAGGGTAAACTGCTTATTTAAAAAACCCTTTTCCACTCCTATCCCTCGTTTTTTAGCAACAAAAAACCTACCTTTTTATTTATTCATAGAAAATTATAGACTTTCTAGGTAAAGCCCTGTCTGGGGATGTGCACATGGAATGTGCTTAACATTTTTTATCTGTAGGTACATATTTACTAATGTACTTCTGTAGTATGATGTGCAGTGCATCAAAAGGGGCTGCGGTGCATTTGTTAACGATGTTGCGTGAATGATGTGTGAATCCGTAAAAATTCTTTGGTCTAAGCATGCATATTCATTCACTTGAAACCGAGGTGAAGGTTTTAATAGAATTCAGTAATTCATTTTATGCGAAAACTTGTGTCTTTTACTGTGTTTTCCAAGAGTATGTGATTAAACACAGAGCAGATATCAAAGGATATTAAGTACGCTAGATCCAGACTAGCTGACCTGATCTACTCTAATGTTTAGTCTGTAATCTCTTTTCCGATCATAATCATTAGGATATTTCTCAAGCGTCACAATAAAACTAGTCTTTGTCTATTAAATTCTATTAAATCTGCGGTATAGTTATGACAGGATGCAGCACATCTATTTTTCATTCATCTTATGAACTTATTAAAAATGCAATAAAAATATAATATGGCTGAGCAAACCAAACCAAACGATAGCAATATTATGGTAGCTTTGTATGGCTACTTTATAACAGCTTCGCTTTGACCTTTGGTTTATTGAAAGTACGATTTTCATTCTAAGATATAACATTGTAGCTTAATATCTCACACTTCAAGCCCAATCCAGCAAGTTATTTTTGTAAATAGTAAGTAAGCATTAGAAAACGCTTAAACTGTCAATCTTTATTTCGTCCGTGCGTGAATTACTAGCATTCGTGAGATCCAGCAAACGGATAGACACTTCTCTTATTATTTACATACAATCCTACAGTTTTCTCCTCGTTTGNTTAGAAAACGCTTAAACTGTCAATCTTTATTTCGTCCGTGCGTGAATTACTAGCATTCGTGAGATCCAGCAAACGGATAGACACTTCTCTTATCATGTACAATCCTACAGTTTTCTCCTCGTTTGCTTGCGTTACTGTTGCATGTTAGCGAAAAGGTTCCAGTTTGAGAGTTCTCAATTTAACAAAAAAAAAAAAAAACAGAAAAATCGCATTGCACGGATTGTGGCAATGTCCGTGTTGAACTATTATGTAGGTATGATGGAAAAATATTAATTACCTGTCTACCAATTTCAACCGAAAAAATCACCCAAGGAAAATGTGGTAATTAAGCTGGTAGGAAATCTGCGATGTATAGAAACGCTGCATTATATGTATGTGTGTAGGTGCTGTAGATATTTATTGATTTTTATAGCAATGGTTCTCGGGGAATTTGCTACAGTTTTGGTCGTTTTTATAATATACAGTTTCCAATATGGCTTTAAATATTTCCAGAAAAAACAATGTTTAATTTTTCCTGTTTTCATAAATCTTACTTACAGTAGAAATGATCAATAAAGCATATGTCATTTTGGTTGTGTAAAACCACAATGTTATCGCTGCTGCTGCTAAACTGCTAATGTTATCGCATGGGCTCTACATATGAAATTTCTAGGAGCCAAGCACAATAAATTCTGCGCAGTGATTATTTTAACTAATCTTACACTAAATCTAATTTATCTGTGACAATTGAATTGCCAACATGAGCTTTGGTATTATAATGATCTGTGTGTAATCACATCATTAACAGTTGTTGCCAAAAGAGAGGATGATAATCCAAACTATAATGCATGTTGCATGCGATATGGAGATCTAAAAATCGTGGAGAGATCTAATATGGAGATCGTGTTAGACAGAACAGAATCATGCTATTTAGATAAAAGATAAAGAAAACAAATGAAAAGAACCACAACCTCAGACACACAGCTATTCATTATACTTCTCTCCATGCCTTGCCTTGTTCCAATCACAAATATTGCTCATCTCATTAAAAAATGAGGGTAATGATTATGACAAGGTATGAAGGTGTAAAACCATGATCTTTGAATTGGTCTCGTGACGTATGTACACTGTATCGTGCATCTTAGCATGGGCATTTAACATCTTATATGCTTTTATTATGTTTCAACGATATGATATAAGTTAAAGTATGAAACACTAAAACAGCAAGCATTCCATGTGGGGCAATAAAAATAAAGCTACTACCTTAAGATTCTATGCAGAGAGAGAATAGTAGGAAAAATAAGGTTTGAATATTCCTAAAATAGTACATAATTTTTATTTAAAAGAGCTTCTTACCTGCTTCGTAGCGGCAATCTATTGCTCCCGTGTTTTACGCTTGGCGAAGTATGTTACCCCCTGCAATCCTGTGACAATTGGTTTTGGCCAATTAAAAGGATGTTATATTGTTGATTTACAAATAGATTAGAATTTGCTCTTGCTTTTTCTCCAGTAGTCTTTTTTCTAATATGTTATTGTCAAACAACCTTCAGGTTGTCCTGATCTTGCCTTGTTGGTTGTTTGCTGAGTCACGAAAAACTCTTTGTTGTTGCAATTTGTTTTGCTTTGTTTTTTACCCTTTTTCTGGGAAATATATTAAAATGTTTTTGGTTTAAGAGTTTTAAAGAAATTTTCCAACTGGTACTTTTCCACACATACTCATTTATTAGTAACAGTCACAAGAACAGTAATAGCAATAGCTCACCGAAATTTAGCAATTGAAGCAGTGATAACGTGGTTCATAAAAGAAGTTTGAAAACTAAGTTAAAAAAGACAAATGGCTATGGTAAATGCTATAATACTCTTAAACATATTTATGGTTACTTTGTCTAATTCTACCCCAGCATGGGACTATAAAAAAAACTAGGATTCAGATAAAATAGACTGGATAGGTTGGCTTGAGGTGTCTCAAAAAGTCTTCTGTAACAAGATTTGGCAAATAAGTTTGCAGACTTATTGAATACCTACACCAGGTCCTTTAGTAGTTACAATCCTAAGCTAAGCTAAAGTTTTTTCATCCTTTTTGTTCCATTTGTGGTTTTTTTAACTTCAGGAATGAAGGTGAAAAAGACGGTAGCAGTGGTAATGACGATGATGATGACTACAACAGAGGAATGAGAGTGAAGCGAGATGGGACAAGATGCTGAAAGGAAGGAAGAGAAAGTTCAGTGCGATTTTCTCCTCGCCCCCTTTCTTTGTTGGCTACAGAAGTATGATGTGATGTTTACTTGATTTCACGGATTTCGTCTTCGTTTTGTATGTAACATTACTGTCGTGTTAAAGTAATGTGACCGGTGAGTCGTTGAGTATAATCACACATGTGTACGTTTGGTTTTTCTGCTGTCAACGTTTTTGCAAGAAGAGTTGTTGTTGCAAAAAGTTGTTTTAGAGTATATCCGTTTACATATAGATATAAATTCCTTTGTAGAAAGTTTCTTTCTCCACTACTTTTCTTCTGTTGTTACCTTGCTCTTGAATAGCTCTTGCAAACTGTTCTTTTCGTTGTTGTCAGCTTGTTTGCCTGCACCGTGTGACTGGCTTTGCTGAATCGTGAGACTGATTTTATGAGTAAGGAAATTTGACTTTGTAGGTCTGTCTCTGTGAATGGTAAAAGGGAATGCAGGCAGACAGGCAGAAAAAAGTGAAGTAAAAGGAGAATGTGTAGTAGTATGTATAAGATCCGAGTAAAAAGAGTGAAGATGACGATGAATGAAGCCCGCTTTTGTGACTGACTACGTTCCAACCAAATACGCTATGAATTTATTGCTCTTTAGAGTAAGAGAGAGTCCCACGTTGTGTGCTCTCAGCGTATGGAACCCAATATGTATGGTGTAGTAACGCAGAAGAAGACATACCATATATATTCGGTACGTTACACTCTGGTAAAAATGTTGTGCTAGCTTCTAACCCTTGTCTGAAAGTATATCACGTTGTGAAGCACTGTTTTGTTACTACAACTGTTTCCTATTCCCCTTCTGCTTCCAGCAACACTTCTGCTGTCCTGATAAAGAGCTCTTGGCTTGATTCTACTACTTCCCTTGCTATGATGTGCCACTGCAACTCTAGCGTTCTTTCTTCCTTCATCCACTACGTACAAACATACTTTTTCAACTCATCTTCTGGGGAAGTGTTGGAGCACACTAGTTATTTTCTTCCGCAGATTTTTTATTCCCTCATTTCTTCCCTCATCTCCACTATTTTCTCCTACGTCTTTTACACTTGAAAAATATGTGGAAATGATGATGGTAACTTGAATATTCCGCAAAAAACGGTTTCCTTCAGCTTGGTACTAACGTCAATACAGTAAATGTATGTAATATACTCGTCTGTGAAATGTTAAAGGTACATGGACGGGAAAATAAAACTAAGTTCAGGGAACTTGTGTTTGTGTGTATCTGCTAAGCGTGTGCATGTGTGTGTGAGTGCGAATGATTGTGCATATGACTTTAATGGTTACAAAAGGACATAAAAAAGAAATGGAGGAATCTATATTTTTTGCAGTCATATATATAAGAATTCTACTTCCACTGCTAGTAAAGAAGTTATCAGAGAAAGTCGACGTAACGTTCATTGTGCTAAGACATGTGCTTATTAGTAAAACTCAACAACGGAACACACTATTAGGTTGGAAGGCGCAACCGAATCATCCTAATAAAATTACGTTCTCCCTCCCTCTGAAGAAGAAACCGAAAAAGAAAAGTGAACTAGAAAGTAATATGCAGTAGCTAGAGAAGAACAGAGCCAGCCAAGGGAGAAAGTCATTATTAAATGTATGAATGCATATAACTTACAATTGTTTAATATAAAGTGCCTATGTACATTATTGTACAAACGCTTAATATAACCTATAACACGCAACCTATAATTTTCTAGCAAAACTCTATTTCAGTCATTGCAATACAAGAATCGTCTTCCTACATACTTGTCGCGTTATATTGAATTGGTACTACATACATGCATATATACATAATACACAATATTGTTTGTACACTGCTTTCGCAGCAGTGACATCAGTCCTGGTTATAATAGTGTGGCATGCAGGATAGCGCTTGCATGTGTGCGTTTGATTCCTTTACAGAACGCTTACGAGATGTGAAAGGAAAAGAGAGTAGTAAGAAGTAAGGACTACAGCAGGACTTCGCTGCACTCAAGTACTCCCACTAGCCACTGTAATAACATCACGCGGGATATTACATATCGGGACTTTGAACCAAATTCTGTTTTAGTTCTGGATCTAGTACATCATTGGTAGTTTGGTACAGTGTCTCCTTGTTTTCTCTCTTGCAATCTAAAGATACCACTACATCTTTGAATATCCCTGCTGGCACACTTACAACACCAATGCCCTACGCATACTACAACTCATGCATGCCGTCATCTACAAACACATACTCACATACAAACCCTGCACGTATTCCAGTCAAGTTATCCGACCGGTTAATGCTTCTATTTAGAATGGGAGATGGGTGATGGTACGAACGAATCTTTTATACTTACACGATCTTTCTTTGATAGTTGAAGACTGTGATGCGAAACTCTAGTGAATGACTGGAAAAAAGGTTCGTGAACTAAGGATGAATTCGCAACTGAATAGCAATAGAGACGCGTGTTGAAGATAATGCACGACATATATGTTTGGATGAAGGCATTCCCGTACATACCGATAAAGTTGCCATATTGCTATGCGAAATTTAAAAGGAAATAGGTATCCTGCACAATGCCAAAATCATGCTTTCATGGACACACACACTTTATTCGCATAAATATATACATGCTCTTAGCAAGAAGAGTAAAGTACCTATATTGTATGGGTACGTTACACATACAATATATATCGCCGTGCCCTTTTAAAGAAAGCTTTGGTCTTATTTTCTAGGAACTCTAGACAAAAATATGATGATGTTACTGTTACGCTCCTCATCCTACCATTAGTCCATGTGCAAAAGGGGTAGCAAAACCAAGCTAGATCTCACATTCTTTTTCCAGTTTTAGGCTGCTTGGCTACGTTGCTTGTTATTCACTCACATCGTTTTCCTCTGTTCTTCTTCCACCCTCTTTTTCCTTCCTTGTTGTATCCTTCTTGAGTCGCTCTGCATTTGGCTTCAGTAATTTTATGGGACTTGTATAGACATGCCTACTTTTCAAATGAATGTAATGCATGTAATAATATATAACTATATCATTTTATATCATCAGCCGCCCTTTTGTGTTTGGCTCGGGCTTGGTTTGCAAAAAAACTTCTACTGCTTTCACGATTTAACTTCATTTCATGGTAGTAAATACGTATCATTTATTCTTTTCCTATATTTTTCTTGTCTTCATGCACATGCTATAGTAGCATAGAAGCTATAATCATGAAATAGAAAGAGAAAGCGGGATCGAGAGAAGTATAAGCAAGGAAAGCTGAGCTTGGCTTAACTTCCTCCTCTGCATTGAGAGAAAGGAGGAATGCGACGGCTGTTTTAGTGCTACTTGTGTTTTTGTATTATCATCAGCAGTAGCAAAAGAAAACGGAGGAGGAACAACTAATCTAACGTATAAAGTCAACTAAACTAAACAGTCGTCACTCTGTAAGTAAAGCATTCCGCTTGAAAAAGTCTCGTGTTTCGGTTTCCCGTCTATCGTATATGTATTCTTTTTTTCTGAGTCACTGACTTCGTCTTCTTTCATGGATGCCTGATGCCTTTCCCTTTCTTGTTCGATACACAACAATATATACATATATAAGTTGATAATCATTGCTCAGCTGCCGAAACTTGTAGCAGAAGTAAGCGACATGGAATAGAAACCCAGCCAAGTTTATAACAGGAAAAAGCTGTGTAAAGTCAGTTTAAAAGAAATGGACTACAAAAGGCATGAAAGTTGCGTTTGGAAGAGTAAGATTTTAGGAGTTTAGTGTTTCTGTTAAAGAAGTACCAAACAAGATGCAAACGTCATTTGAGTAATAGTAAAATTTAGTCAAACTAAAGCAAAGCCAGATATAGACTCTGTAGGGACCAATGTTATGTTGATGCTTGTAATAGTTGATTCATACCAACAAACAACAACAAAATCATAAGCGAAGGCCACAGAGTGGTCCACAATACTACAAGCGGATGACATTACTGAAGGGAAAAAAGAGGGTGGTGAATAGTGGAAAATGAAAGCTTGTTGTTTGTATGAAAGCACAACATAAGGAACGCTGTTTGGCCTGTTTTGCTAGCATGGCCGCGTTTTGATTATGGATAATATATTGTATCTATCTTTGGAAGATAATAATACCTACTCTAATCGTAAGTATAAAAACGTTTTTGTATGACACAACAGCAATATATGTAGGCTGGAATTTAGTTTCGCATACA
>JAHZNG010001170.1:0-10177 GCA_027744375.1 Orchesellides sinensis | reverse complement strand
AGGATGAATACTCAGATCAAGAAACATTTTTTGTTCAAATATGTACAAAGAATTATTTTTATTTTCTAAGCAATAGTTCAAATCAAAGTCCAAGCCATAAATATATTACTCTAAAAATTCAATTCACTCAAATACAAACATTCATAAAGCGAATGCAATCCGTAGTTTGGATTTTTATCCTATTGTTATAGTGTCATGATGATGATCATGATTAAGCAGGATAAAAACGCACACGGTTTGCCTGACTTGACTTAAGGAATCAAAAATTTTCTTTTTCAGGATGTTCAAATCACCATTTAAGTAAGTATGTACGCAATGGCCTTTGAAAAAGAATTAGATGAAATGCAATAGCGTAAGTTGTGTTAAGCTAGCAATTGAATCGCTTGTATTTATTCATACCTGTTTTGTTAAAATGGTAAAAGTTAAAACCTCGCTTAAAAGTCTGTGTTGTGCCTCATGTTGGTTTGTTATGATAAGGAGGTTGATGCCTTTCGAAAATCCAGGTACATATCATTCAAACAAACGCACGATCGAAGGAGAACATGAAACATTGTTACAATTTTTTTTTCAAGACATGGATCGCATTCATTGGATCAAATTCCTATTGTGATTTGGACAGACTGGCCATTAAGCAAACTGAAGTCTGAGATTAGATGATTTAAAGCTTGAATTGAATTCATTGTGAGTGAGTGAATGCATAAATGCAATAGACATTTTTGTATCAACATATATTTGAAAATGATATGTCCTCATGAATATCTTACCTTTCTTCATATTTTTCCACTCTGTGTTAATTTCTCTCTTCTTTTTATCCAAAATAGATTTCTCCTTAGTGCTCTTTAATGGAGTGTTGGCAATTCCTTTCTGAATTGTCATGATTATCTGTCTGATTATTCATTGTTGGGAGTAGGGAGAGAGAGTTTAACGTGGTGGTGCTGGTTTAAGGAAATGCGTCGTAACCTTGTACATATATTGTTAAAAGATTTTGGTTTTTATATCATAGAAGGTAAAAATACATTCAATATCGTTACATAGATTGCATGTTTAGTTGTAATCCAATGTTACCTTTGCGTTGATATTACGTTTAAATTTTAAAGTATATAGTTTGATTTATTTGGGGATCAGACTGATGAGAAATACTGGCTTGTTTTCTGCGGGATCTCTAGAAATAACTGAGAATAAGAGGCATTGAGAATTGAGGATCTCAGTATGCAAAAGCACGTCGTGGATAAGATATACTGGCTGGTAAATTAATCGTATTTTTGTTTTAAGTATAAGTTAGGTTGTATAAGTTCGCTAATAATCGCATTAAGATTGTATATGAACAAATATAAAGTTGCATTAAAACAATTAATTTTAAAAAGTAATCATATTTACTCTGTGTAGTATATGCTACGATTCTCAAAGCATTGCAAAAGTCAAATCTCTTTACTGATGCCAAAAAATTATGCAATTATACAAGTACTATCGTACTCATCACCTTTCTGTATTCTCTCTTAACCAAACATTACCTTTCATTTCGTGAAACACGGTCATTGTTAATCTCATTATCACATTAAAGTTATCGATGTCAGAAGGAACGGGTTCAATTGTTTCATCCCTTTCGGCTTTCGAAGTGCCAAAATGAAGAGGAGAAAAGCTGCAAGTGTCTAATTACAAAATAGAATATCAGAACCAGAATGAAAGACGGGGGTACATTGTGGAATTTATTATGAATATGCTGATGAATTTATATTTGAAAAGATTTATAAATGCATATAGTGCCAGATGTGTAATAGCAACTCGTAAAAGAATTCCTTGAAAAAGTGTGAAAGACAGTAAATAATACTCGTTTTATCTACTCTTGTATTCCATTTCATTCTATTACTGACGGCAGAAAAGATACTTTGTGAATGATATTGTACAATATACAACAGCCAAAGAAAGCAAACTCATCATCTCATATATCTCTCATCTTTCGGATTATGACAGAGACATGTATACAATTACTCTTGTATGTGCTGTACTCTGTACCCTTTTCTTATTACGATCCCTGAATAAAAAATTTACATGCAGTCTCCTTTTGCCAGTGTAATTATAAGTAGAATACATTGTTAATAATCGAGAAATCATAATTGTCATTCAAAAGTCAACAGAAGAAGAATAAGGAGAAAAAACGGGAATGGAACTGAAAGAAGTTTTGTATGACAGGAGAATGCATAATTGTTTGCTTGTAATATACTTGACTCTTCTTGGTAAAAATTGACCATTGTTGTGAATATTATTGCTTCTCTGTGTGCATTATTACTATTATTATGCGTCATATTATTACACTTCATTTCGTCTTTGTGTTCATTATGATACAAGTTTTTATTCTATTCTAGCATGGCTAATGGCATTGCTTGCACTGCATTCTTTTTTTGTGAAGGAATAAAAGGCATGGAAGATGAAGAACATTATGAATGCTGATTTGCATTTCATTTGGGCTTGCTTACTTGTTCCGTTTGTTCCATCTTTATACGTGTGGACTATGCCAGACAAGAAAACCTCACAAATAATACTGAATACAATATATACAATGCAATATAACAACTCTGCAAAATTCAAAAGAGTCATTCGCAGCTATATTTATTTTATTTCAAATTATTATTGTTGAAAAATTTTCCTATGCCTTTCGTTCAGCCCACTCCAACTGTGACTTTAGACGGATAAATGAAAAGCGTACATAATGTGTGCATTGAAATAGGTAATTAAGATGGAAATTTGGTGAATGTGACGAGTTAATTAAAATCATTTTCAAGGTTTTCACTATCCCTTATTGAAATTTATTCACATGTTTTCTGTGCAATTTTTATTGCCACTTTTGTCGCCACTTCTGTCCTTATTATTGCCCAACTGAGAACTGACTAGCTGAAAAGCATATATGGGCTCACTTCGTTGACAATGTTTTGATCTTCCAAATGTTTACATCGAGTTTTGCGTTGAAACACATCAAATAAACAAAATCTGAAAACAACATTCAATGATATACTATTTCAAGTATAAAATATCTTTAGTAAATATTTCTTTAGTAAGGCTCAGCTTATAATATAGTTTTTCAACAACTATCAACTATTGGTTGACATAATTTAATTAATTTCCTACTTCAAGTGATTTTATATATAAATCACTACATTCAAACAAAAACCTGGATATGCACAGTATATACTTTGTGGCAAGCAAAAAACTAGCGATCAGTGTATATTCATTAGTATCCCACATCGCATTCGCATTGGTCTCTAAACTCTTTTCAGAGGATTTTATTCCTTTTCTTTGATTTGGTTTCATTTTAATTTCCACTTCAATTTCCTTCCTTTCAATTTAACTTGCCTCTTTTCTCCCGTTATATTTTGTGGCTCTATTTTCCATGAAAAACACTAAGTTTGTCAACCGTTTCTTTCCTGTCTCATTCTTTGATTGAATTGAAATCTCTCCACAAAGTAAGTAAAACACGGAAGCAGATAGAGAAAGAATGACGTTGTGGTATCATTTTAGAAAATCATACGAGATGATAGAGGCAAAAACGAATGATACGCTTTCAAGTTCCACTTTTGGTTACACAGCAAGAACTCATGTGTGCTTTTACTCATCCCAAACTTGTAGATAAGTGCAATCAATAAAAACGGGGTAAACAACTCTTGAATGGCAAACCAGCCCTTGGTTTCAATTGGTATATTGGAGTTTTACAATGTAGTAATTGAATACTGTTGTATACGTTATGGACAATTATGTCTAGTAGTTCAATGACAGAAGTGAAAGAGCAACTCAACGTAATATTTAGGTGAAATATTTACATACTTCTATCTCCGGTTAGGATGACAATAATAATACACACGTATTCATATATTTTCGTCTCAACAAGCATGTAAGTACATTTTTAACCAGATGATGCTGCTTATAGCACTAACAGAATCCATATAACTTTTTTATCCTTATCTTTTCATTACTCATTAGTATCATTTCCTATCAGCGCGATCTCAAAAACAGGGACAACCCCTTGATATTTTGCAGATGTACATATCTGTTTGATATGTACACACGATTAGAAGCGCTTGCTAATAAAGTTATACCTTGTTTTCCATTTCAAATATCAAGCAATCATATTTCAATCACAGTTGTGAATACTTAAATGAACTACATTCGACAACGGCACTCTGTGGACATGCCGATGTCCATTGATAAAGATTTGTTCCTTTTTTGTGCTTTTGATTCAATTGTCGCTTTGGTTTTGGCCATTATATTGAAGACTGAATACATGTATTGAGGAGGCATTCAGCATCAAACATACCTTTACAAATGAGCATGCTCAATTTGATACGATATATGATGAAATTCATAATATCTTTTATACCAATTCGTTACTGAATAGATGAGTGTAGTCAATGTTTCAATAAAAAATCATGCTGTGACATTTCTAAGTGGACTTGAATTAAATACTTGAGATTGAGAAGCGTAGTATGTAGTAGAGAAATTCTCCGACGAGTAGTCTGATAGTTGTATCCAAAAAGGCTTTCAATTTTTTGTGGCTCATAATCATCATCGTTGTCAAATGTATTTGTCCTCGCTCATCAATAATATCATAAAAAATTGTTGAAGGCAATCATTTCATTTCTATTTGAGTGGATCATATTGTGGGATACTGAGCTTACGTATACGCACGGTATACGTGTTGTCCTCGCTCATCAATAATATCATAAAAAATTGTTGAAGGCAATCATTTCATTTCTATTTGAGTGGATCATATTGTGGGATACTGAGCTTACGTATACGGTATACGTGCATATAAATATTGTATTCAAAATTGCTTTTGACGATGACTGCAGCAACCAATTTCTTTTGATAGACGACGAGAGCTACACACATGGCTATGCCAAGAATATATTTCAATATTAAACATTTTAGCTTTAATAATGTATTTATATTTGTCATTGCATCAGCCTTTATCTTGAAGAGAGTACATTTATCAAATTTCTCTAATAACTAATAAGATATGTTATCTGAGAGAATGATATAGATCTGTTTGCATTCATCTACAAAACTCTAGAGGATCTAGAGGGTTCTTGTTTAGCCTTAATTGATATATATACCTACATAGCTTTGAATTCGTATTTGAACACGACTTTGGGAGAGCTGATGTTTAAAGCCTATATTTTCGTGTACGTCAATATGTGTATCCTCGATTTGGTTTTTGCACTTATCTGTATTTGTCATTACTGCTGAGCATATATATTACTGCTTTATGTGCATCAGACATACACACCTCAGTTTTAAGCTGAAATTTTGAATACCGGCATTTATTCCGAGTAAGGTTCTAATATATAACGACAACTCAACTTACTATAATCTACATTTTGTTGCATGATTTGTTTTGATGACAAGTATGATAGTACACACTTACCATGAAATTCTGGTATTTTACAGAAAATTCTCAATGTCGATGAGCCTTAATTCACTTCAAATTCTTACACTGATTTTGTTGTTGTGGGAGGAATAATCATACACTGAAGTAATTACAATTGAGCATATGACTTCTATTTTTTTAACGAAAGGAGACGAGTGAGTAGACGAAATTCAGAAGAAAAAATAAATTTTTACACAAGAGCAAACCTTTTCTCCAATCACAATGGACCAATCCATACGTTTCCTTGTGTACATACTAGACACATTCTGTTCTTCTCGACTCGTAACAAAATCAGCAGAATTATTGTAGTTCCTTACATGCATCTTTGTGTTGATGCGTATATGTCAAATATGTATAGTATTAATGATGCATGTACTTTCTGGCAGTTTTTTATGCATGCTTGGGAGTACTGGTTATATAAGAAACATTTATGCTTCGATTTCGTCTCAAATGGCAAAAGTGCGCTTAAGGGTAGCAAATACAAGGAAAATTGAAATCATCGCATCGTCAAAAAACCAAGCATAGAATACTCCTTACTTTACTTACTACTACTACATATACCTAGTACGGTACGCGATGACTATGACTACTACGGATGGATGAATTGTATAAGCAGTTTACTTTAGTTTGGTTTAGAGATTTTTGTGAATTGAATTCGACTGAATTGAATTGAAAGAAAGAAAAGAAAGAGAGAGAGAGAGGATTGAAGAAAGAGAAAAAGGGAGGAAGAGAATAAAAAGTTTGTCAAAATTTTAGTTTTCTGCTGTGTCACAAGCAAACATACATCATCACATCACGCACAGAACAACAACAGCTAACATACATCAGTGATACCAGTCTAGCACCAGCTCCAAGTGTCATTATATGAATATCATCAGTATAAAAAAGGAGGTTTAACGTACAGGAAACCAGAGGTGTGCATTTAAACACTTCAACTTTCTACATTGAATTCTGACCGTTCCAAACAACGACTTTCCCTGTAGACCATTGGACTAATAACTACAACTGGATATTCAAAGTCTGATGTAGGAAATTATTTAAAAATTTAACATACGACTGTAGTACTCCAACTAATTAAAGTAATAATTTCGTGCAAACCTATCTTCACGGTGTTCCATCTACCCTTATCAGATCAACTATTGTATCATTATGAAATTTTTAAAAAATTAGGACTGCAATTATGGACGCTTGACAACTCATACGAACTACATCACGAAGAAACTGCTAAGTAAAATTCGACGGTTCTACAAGAGTTTGCGAATCTCTGGACATCGGCAGAAGTATAAAAAATGTTACTGATATTTGCTTTTTCTGTACTTTGTATATATACTTACAGACGCAGACAGAAAGATGCTATATACACGCATACATGGTGATTTGGTGATATACCACATTTTTTGCGGAATTTACCAGACTTGAGAGAATAAATAAATACATCATCTTTGAGTTTTAAGCATGCACCCAAAGAGTTTGCTTGTCGCTCAAGTATGTAGTATACATGAGCGTATTACTACAAAACATGTATGTAATGTAGGGATTGTTGTTGTTATAATAATTCTTTCTTTTGGATCCCTTTTCTTGGAAGAAAAGAAGAAAAAAGTTAGTGCGAATAAAAAATAAAACTTGTGGACGGATATGTGTATTCTTGCCTTTCTTCACGTTCTATTCTTACTCCTCCACTTACTTATTCTTCTCTTGTTGGAGTAGTACACTGTGTGATATGAGAGAGTGGAGTACGCTTTTTGCTTTTTTCTTGTAAAATTCTGCTTGGATGGACGGATACACGACATTGGTGCTGTTGTTGTCGTTCTTAGTCCTTGTTTGCTGTTTGTATTCAATGTATGGATGCGAGTGACTCAATAATAATGTATGCTTTGACAATTGCCTTTGCCAACGAGGCATTATATTTTTTGTTGGGCCCATTATTATAAACTTTTTGTGACTGCCAAAGTTACCAAATATAAGTATCTTCTCCCACATTAGATACACACACACTGAATGTGTGAAGAGCTTTTTACTTGTGAAATCACAGAAAAGCGGGAGATGAGATTTCCCGTTTTAAAAAGTGTATCTTTTTTCAAAATTATCAAATTGTTGACAAAAGAAAGGTTTAAAAGTATAACAGTAACGATATGCTGTGAATACAATTCCGGTCTTCTATGAAAGCTTTTAATACGGAGAATAATGATGCTAAATTTTTATGATTTGAAACTCTACCCATTATCTTTTCTAAATCCAGATTCCAGATGATACTTTATGCAGATATAAACAAAATACATATTATACACCTAACCAAATACGGTTTTTATTCCCGAGCTCAAATTCGTGGCTAGATTTCATTTCATTAACTTTCTATTATTTATAAGCCTGATGTCATGAGTCTTTTCTGAGCAGCTTTCGTGTCAACCGTCAGCGAAAAAAAGTGATGCTTGAAAATTCTTCATTGTTCATCATTATCTATTTCATACTGCTGAAACTAAAAACCGACCTGTCATACTCATTTATTCGATCCCCAACTATATACACCATGTATGATTTCTCCCGCATCGACCGAACGAACAAAAAAGGGAGCATCATCAGAATCATCATTCTTTGATGTTAATACCATATTATAACTACTACAACAAATACACACAACAGAAGAGCAAATCTCTTCTTTTATAAGTGACAATACTTTATGGAATATTTATTGTCCCAGCACTACTCAAACTCATTCTCTTTTATAATATTACACACATTCAATTCATACACATTAGTAATACACAACACTCAAGAAGTATTATCTCTTCTGGCACTCATACACACACAAGCATTATTAGTGGCCAAACAACGGATACTCATCATCATCGTCATCCTCTTCGTTGTCGTGATTCATGATGATGAATTTGAAAAAAGAGACAAACACCAAACAGCTCAAAACATACTTTATACTTATATATTACACCTTATAGATATATATAAATACAAGGCAAACAATACACATCTATGCAGGTATTACATATGCACATAATATTTAACAAATGGGGACAAAAAGAGGGAAAAAATCTGTGTTGTCCTGCATAAATACACGGATTATGAACGGTTTCACCTGAATTGATGGAAAGGACAGGAAGCGCTTGACAAAAGACACATCATCTCTCATAAAAGAAGAGCAAAAAAGGAGCTTGGCAAAGGCAGGGAGATATAAAGAGAAGAAAAAGAAGCAGCAGGGAGACATACAATCTGGGGATAATCGGGGACAACAAAAACTGGATATATCAGTTTAGATTTGTGAAGTGAATGAATGAAATCGATGTGAGTGAATGAGGATGGGATGGAAGGTCATGAGCTTTCTAGTACAATTTACGTACGCTATGATATTATTGAGAGGAAGGAGGACACCCAATGTTCCGTGGTGTCCTGGCTGCTCTCAAGTATTTCAAAGTAGTATTACCATTACCTTAAATAATACTAACATCCCGATTTCGGCCGGTCAGTCTGATGCTTGTAGGTTATATTGGGGTAATGTAGTATGCAAGAGTAAAGTATATGATCGACCGAAGCCAATCTTTCAATATACCATTTCCAATCAGTACATAGGTAATATACCTTATAAGGTCATGAGCTTTCTAGTACAATTTACGTACGCTATGATATTATTGAGAGGAAGGAGGACACCCAATGTTCCGTGGTGTCCTGGCCGCTCTCAAGTATTTTAAAGTAGTATTACCATTACCTTAAATATTACTAACATCCCGATTTCGGCCGGACAGTCTGATGCTTGTAGGTTATATTGGGGTAATGTATTATGCAAGAGTAAAGTATATGATCGACCGAAGCCAATCTTTCAATATACCATTTCCAATCAGTACATAGGTAATATACCTTATAGCACTGTAGTAGTAAAATCAAATTGATCTATTCTATGTAGGTACGTTATATTGTTACTGTACATACCAACAAAATGCTTTGTACTGGCTCATTTAAACTTTTGCAATGGAATTATCATTAAACTGTATTATTGTTGGTCATGCTTACAGAGTTAAATGATGATGATCATAACGATTCCTCCTATTTTTGCTCCAAAAATGATCCTTTTATGTTGCTTGTGTGCAGCATTTTGTTCTTTTGAGGGGAGTTTCCACCTCCCATTTTGTCAGCTAAAGTAAAGACTACAATGTACTTGGTGCACAGAGAGTGATCACAATAAGAAAACCATATTATGGAGAGAACAGCTTACATTACATTTTATTGTTGTTCATTGACTGATCCTTTTTATATTTCACTTTTATAGTTTTTTTCTTTTCCTCTTTCTTAGTTTTCCTCCTCCTTTTAAAACCGGTGTCCTTTTCTGTCCTTCTTGTGTCTATTATTCTTATTATACGTTTCCCGTTGTTGTTCCGTGTGTCTCAGAAGAAAAGAGGAAATAAAAGGAAATTGATGAATGCATGCAGAAAAAAGGACATTTTATATGTACTATACTCGTTTATCTCCATTGTCAGAGGAAAAATATTTTTGGGTTAAAATGAATGAATGAATGAAAATTCTTTGTGAATGAGATGAATATGAGCAAGCATAATATAAAAGTGAATGAGAATGAGTGTCGTACCTGCGGCTAAAACCTGAATGAGCTGGACAAGATGCCGTGAAAAATTCGTGCATTAAAGAAAGTGCCTCAGTAAAATATACATTTTTTCAGTAAGTAATTCCAACTAATATAGCACAATCTGAATTTTTATGTTTACGAGTTGAATTTTACAATTGTAGCATACCTGAATG
>JAHZNG010001169.1:0-10033 GCA_027744375.1 Orchesellides sinensis | reverse complement strand
TGAGTATATTTCAAGATCCAGGAGATGTGAGCTAGCCCAGCGTTTATCTTTGACGGAAACTCAGGTATCAAAAATAATATTTTTACTCGCTCTAAATTGTTACAAGTTTACAAGCGTACATATTTATATGTCCATATGTAATGCATGTTGATGAATGACGTTATATGTAAGAAAGCAACTATGTAGATTTTTAAAATTCTCTTTAACCTTCTTTGGTTATTTTGCAGATCAAAATTTGGTTTCAGAATCGCAGGGCAAAAGATAAGCGGCTAGAAAAAGCTCAAACGGACCAGCAAGTAAGGTATCTGCCAAATATTTTAATTCCCTTTTCTGATTTAGTAATAAAAATTTAAAAAATTGAAGTTAGTAAATCATAAACTCGGCTAAAACCGGAAATGATAACAAAGTTGAATAGGCATCTAGTCTTTCTGCACGTCTAATACTGTCTGTTTTGCTTCGCAATTTACCTAGTTAGAACCATTTTAAATGGTAATCTTTATTATGTATAAACCGTGCGATACTGGAAACGAGGAAATACCGGTTATTCAGCTCAATGGTCAATTAAACATATGCACTTCTTCTATTGTTAAAATATGATTGCACCAAAATAATCACAAACATTTTTTGTCCTACGAAATTTGGGATTAAACCCTATTACTCACCGATGTGTAGAAACAATTTTTACAAAAAATACCAACTTCCGGTTGTCAGCACTCAATTCCAATTGGGTTGTTTTTCTATTGTATCAATTTTGATGGATATTCAATCTACTTTCAGCAAGATGATATCAGCAGTTTATCAGCAGCTACTATGATTAGTCATGGACAGAAAAAGTCCACATAAATGTACTTAATATATTGTATACCAATGTGTAATGCTCACTTACATTGCCAGTAAGCATAAAATAAGAGGGACCTATATTGCATTCCCGAAAATTTCGTTATCCCACACTATGTAACTCATTTTCTGATTTTTTCAGGTGTTTGGCATCTTCCATTGCGCTTCATGGAGCATCAGTTGGGATGAGCACCCCTTCCTCACCCTCTTCCATTCAATTTCCAGCAACAAGCCTGCAAGAACAAGGGTCGTTTCTTGCACAGGGTATTAGCAGTAGGGCTTCAATACCAATCTCGTCTCAGAATCCCCTGTTGATTCCATACCTTGCTGGATATCTCCCAATGCATCAAATTGCCTTGGGTGTCTCATGTTCTCAAAGTAGTACTTTGTTAAAAAGTGGGTCCTTACTAACACCACTATCATCGTCGTCAATTACAGCAGCAAATGCGCGTAAAAACAATGGTGATCCTGACTCTGACAAACGCGTTGCACGTTGTTCGTCTGTATCTCCATCAGACACGAAGAAAGAGGAATCCGTTACTTGGAGCCCACCACCAGTGTTCCGGTCTTCACAAATGAACAATAACAGCCCGATTCCGAGCATCGCTGTTAATACTATGGCTTTGGCGTCTCTAGCGTACTTGAAAAATTCTAAGTGAGTTATGTTTAATTCAAATGATGTTTTAGTGGATGCAACAATGTATAATGATCTCATATAATGTTAGATAATAAAATGGGTGTAGGTTATTGTTTGTTTTTCGATCAATGACTACTTTTGTTTATGCTTTATTTAAAAAAATTCATTTAATCAGTTTAAATGCGCACCACAATTTCATCTTTGTACGAATGCACATGAGCTTGAGCGACGAGGTTGTCTAGGTCCAACACAGCTTCAACAACTGTTCCAACCCCGTATGATCTTCTTGTGTCGGCTGCAAAAGAAATCCTCAACTTTTTCTTGCCCCCTCCAACATCTATTTCATTTGATGCACCCCAAAACAATCCAAACTTTCTTATCTTCATAATTTCCTTCTTCAATTCCTCCAATTCGATTGAACTGTCCTTGGGATCAATTTCTATAACAAGATTGGTCACAATCATAGGTCCAGTCCCTTCCTGTGGATTAGATTTCAGTATGGCGAGTTTAGCAAGTCGCTTGTGTATATCATCATCCGTTCTGGACAGGTCAATTTGGTCTTCATGCAGTATATCTCTGCAAAGCAATGATTTTAATTATAAAACTAAAATTTTATCATACACTTCTATAATCCCTATCAATTAACCTTCGCACACTGCTGAATAATGTCGGCTTCACAAATTCTCTCTCGGTTAAATTAGCCTCCAAATATTTTGTTACATCTTTGATCTCCTTGTCGTTAAGAATTTCATGAGGGACAACATCCTTGTTGAATTCTTCAAGGGACATGAGAGGAAATCTGATCAAGTACAGAGCATCTTTGATTACCATTCTTATATTTTTCGGGGTCACTCTCAGAGTGTGCCTTGTGCATTCCAACTTGCCCCATCTGCAATTTTAAAGTTTTTAATTTAATATTTCTTTGAAATACGTCATTAAAACTATCAACTATCTTTAGCATATTTAAGTAAACCCATACTCCAGCAATGCCTGGAACAATTTGAGTTCTCCAACATCCAACTCATCCATTTTCAGAAGGTATGTTAGATTGGCATTGGTCAAATTCAAATAATCCTTTTCTCCAAAAACTTGAGAAGCATTACTATCAATAAAATGAAAATAAATAAGAACATACACATTTTTCCATTTAAATTGATACTTCTTATATCAATTGTCAGAAATTTCTTTATACTGTTGAATAAACTGAAGAGCCTTCTGTTCCAATTCAATCTCTTTTAGTTCTCTCGCGACTTGAAAAATAGATACAGCATTGCTTTCTTGAATCCCTTCCACCAACAGGGTGACACATTGCTTGCTCAATACAGAAACTCGATATTTTTTGGCAAGGGGAAGAATCTCAAGTGCTTCGTCCGCACTTGCTTCCAACTGATCTACGTATAGGAACTGGAAAGACAAGGCATAGCATAATATGGAAGAGGTGTTACTAGGAATCTCATTCATGAGTCATGAACAACTGAAGCATTCTAATTTCACTCTAATTCAAAGAGTATTTTCTGGTCCATTGAAACAACACAAATAAATTCGTGTTTACAACTTTATTATAATCATTTTATTCTCACCTGGATAAACCGTTGAAAGCTTGAAGTTGTTACGCCATCAATAAGGATCTCCCTAACTGGGCCATGCAACTTTTCAAGCAGCTTTTCAAACACTGCCGATCTTACTTTTAGCACAAATGAGTGGGAATACACAGGTGTCTGCTCGTTCCCAACAAGAAATCTTACATCAGAGAAGAGATTGTTTTGAAATACATAGTGAAACTGCTCCCTTCCTGTTGGAAACTGATCACGCCAATTAGGATTGCCTGACATATTGAAAAATATGTTATATGTATATAAATGTTTGTTTCCGGTTATGGATTTGAAAATCCAATTGAACGCTTTTACTAATCCTGAAAACACAATTTGCTTAATTGACCACAGTAGCTAATTATGTACATGTACAAAGCATCTTTTAGTTTGTCTAAATATATGAGATGAGATTATGCATGTCGAGTTTGAAGTGGATATCATATTGGGTATAAGTAGTTAGTAGGTTGGTATTTTCAATGTTTTCCCAATGGTATGCAATTCAAGGTTATTCTCAATTATGGCAAGAGTCTTATCATTTGAATATTAGTTTATTATGTAACAAAATATCGACGCTTGTATTATTATCATTTATGATGGTCTCCATTTCGTTTTTGGTTTTTGATTATTGCCTGTCTGACTAGCTTTACCTTATCGATAAACAAATATTTTGCCATTTTCCTTGAATAGAATGTAAATCGAGTTTCAGAACAGTAATGTTTACTCTTTACTCTCCCCATTTGCGTGTGTGAACAGTGTATGTGAATTATACATAAATGAATGGAAATGAAAACCATATGAAAACCACTGATGTACTTTAAAAGCTGAAAATAATGTTTACCTGATCATTTCATCGCGTATTATCGAAGAAGGAAAACGAACCGTTCATAAATTCTTATGAAACTTTTATGTATACATACGACAGTTATACACTACACAGTATGCAGACTTTTCGGCTATAATGTACATGCTTTCTTTCATATATCAATATTATACGGTATATTAGTGCCAAACCACCAAATCATCGTACAATTAAATGTGCCAAATAGTTTAAGCTGTCAATACGGTTTAAATCCTATTTTCCAAATGGTTTCCTTTCAAATATTTTTTAGTAATTTGAATATCAATTTCAATATCAGTGATATTATACTACAGAATCAGTCATCTATGAATGTAAAGATGATATTTACTTCCAGTATTCGCTACAATGAACTAATTATATGAATATGTATAACAATATGCATACTAGTAAGAACGTAGAACTTTGTATCTAACAATTTTAAATCCGATTTGCTGCGAAGTTCGAGGGATTTTAAAACTTTATACTAAACTTATCTAGCATTACATACGTATTCGGCACCATGCGACTTTTTAAGTTTCAAAATAACACCTGCATACAAACATTGTTGTTATGCTAAATCATCATTTCCTCCCTATGCCACTTACAGAGCGTTTCTACTTCCAACTTGTTTCGCTGTGATTTACTGTTGAATTCACCCTCCTGTTGAATGAGCGTACCTAAAAATATAATGCTGAATGTAGAAAGAATAAAGCCCGTAGCTAATTAACAAATTCCTCAGGCCTAATAGATCTATAAAGATCAGCATTCAACATAGTCTTACCTTGTCTTGGTAGTGAGAGTACATAAGGTTTGTCTTCACTGTCATTTGTTCTAAGACCTGGACCGACAGCGACATTGGATAACAGACCAGCTTCTTGTTGTTTTAGTGTTTCCATAAGTTGTCTTTTCTTCAAAAGTTCCAAACAATCCAAAACTGCGGCTGCATCCGAGGGAAATAACTTACGGAAGCTCAACAAACATTCTTTTGCCAACCCACAAGCTTCAGAATCTGCATCCACCAATCCCTGGTGTAAAAAATGAATTGTAGGAATTATTAATGACATGAAATAAAAAATAAAAAATGCTTAGCTAAAACAATTTACCTTTTTCATAATTTCGTTAACAATGGCATTTTGCTTCTGAAGTATGGATGTAGGCCAGTGCTCGAAAATGACTTTCAGTACACTATAGACAGCTCTTCGGATATGCGGTGACCTAGACTGCATTTGAATATGAAGCGGTGGCAGAAGATGTTGTGAATGAACCGATTCATAAATAACCAGGATAGTCGAGTTTGCAGTAATGGAAACTACTTTTGCATTAATCGTCACCAGTAATGAGAATAAGGATCCAATCATAGGCTCTAAGAAATGCTCCGATTTAATTCCCAACTGTTGTGCTATGTGAGCTACAGTAATACAAGCTTCGCAACAAACTTGTGACCTAAGATCTTTTACGGCGGCTTGCATCGGTGACATTAAAGACATAAGGTTACTGCAGATCTGGTTATGATGAATTGGATCCGAGCACAAGCTTCTGAAAGTTTTCATCTTAAAAAACATAATAGTAGACGACCTAACCTATTATTTTTATCATATAAAGAACTTCTTAAAACGTGCAAAACTTGTATTTTTTGTACCATGCTTATCCTCTTGGGCCAATCTGTCTCTACATCACCGATACCTATAACTGTCATTTGTATGATTTTATCTACTTGTTTCGCAGTCAATGATGCACTTCCAGGTAGCGGCTCCTGTTCACTTAAACTCGTCTTAACATCCTTGATACTATTAGCTCCTCCCCGTGAACTGAACATTTTTAACCTTCTTAAAAATAACGGGTCCATAATGGTAAGACCACTGATTTGGAACGAAAGAGTAAAAAAAACTTTAGGAGAAATAGTGATCTATTGTCTAAGTTGAAAGAAAAGGATAAATACTTAAGACTTCCTGACCATTTCTATAAAGGAAACAACTTTTTTGGTATTCTGAGCCATGTCTTTCTTGTAAAGAATTAGAATACGGATCTCATTAATCGCAGAATTAGTTATTATTATAATTTTTTCAGCCTCTTCTTTTTACATGAAAGCGTAACTTCATTCGATTTCTTTAAAGATTGAATTTAATGTTAATTAATATTTAATTTAAATATTATTAGCATAATTGCATTTGGTTATAACTAGGACTTCAATTCATACTACAATAATGATTCGTCTCAGCGTGCCCCATATGCTCAACAACGGAGCCATTGAGTGCACAAAGTGGCGCTAAAATGAAGTATTTAAATTTAAGCTTTGTAATGAAATGACCCATCTAGACAAGCTCACATTTACATATTTACATCAGATCAGCCGTCATCAGCAGCAGAACAGCTCACCCAAATCCGGATGTCAAAGTTGTGAATTTTGTGATTTTTAACGTTCTCTCTCGTCGTTTGTTAACATAAATTGTTTATTATCTTGATTCGCGTTAGCGTAATTAAAAAGTACCTCTGAAAAAATGGCAGCAACTCCAGCTGATGTAAAACCGGAAGCCAAGCCAGAAGTTGAGAAGCTGGACTTGGGAGATCTGGAAGAAGATGACGATTTCGAAGAGTTCCCAGCTGACAGTAAGTTTCTTTGTTTAGCTGATTTTTTGTAGACATTTTAATTTTATGCTAGTATAGTTTTGTAAGGATTGGTTTGAGAATGAGATGAGAATGAAGATGTCGTTTGAAATGCGTGTTATTTTAATTTTTTGATGTGTAAAGGACATTTGATTTATTTCTTGTTGTTTTGTTTTTGTAGATGTAGGCACTGTTAAAAAAGAATGCTTATTTAGTAATTTAGTTACTGATTTAAGCCAGTCACAAGTTCTGCTGAAGCAGGAGGATTTCAACAAATGCGTAATTAATTTGTATTTTGAATTTTGTGTTTCAGGAAGGAACTGGAAATCCAAGGCTTTATTGGAAAGAAGTAAACGTAGCAGTGTGATTTATATGATAGTAAGGATAATACGTTCATGTTTTTTAATTGTCACATGTAAAGTCGGTTAAAAACTTGTAAAGATTCTAAGATAATTTTCAATCTCAATATGCCTGTAATTTTCTAAATTAAATGTTTCCTTTTTATGATGATATATGAGGGCTGTGAATCTTATTTTTACTCACTAAATATAATTTACACATACGTAGTTTGGGATCACCACTTAAACTGGATGAAATAAAAAAGTATTAATTGTTGTTTGATACCAAAGAATTTATGATTTCGATGTCAGTTATAGGATTTCTTGAGAGTGTAGTTTAATTCCAACGTTATATCCTATAATGGAGAGTGTAGAGTTTTCTGCTAGATTTTAGGTTTTAAATGTTATCAAATTATTGCATTTATGTAGAATTTAAAACTAATTTTAGGTCAAAATGGTTAGGTTGGTTAGTAAAAAGTTTTTAATTCTTGTGTAATCTTGTCTTCAGGCTTTTGTAATGTTTCTTTGTATATAAAGACATTATGTAGGGTTACACTAACTAGCCGGGAGTTGTAGTAGGATGAAAATGATTCTTACCAGCATATAAGAAGGCTACTCAGTTCAAAGGCTATATAGTTCTTAAAAAATTCTACTTGTAGACCAGTAGTGTTAGTTTTACGCATTAAGTATCAAGATCTTGTTTTGCTGCAAAAGATACACTAAACTAAGGAAGGGTCCAATATTGCATCACATTACAATCAAAAGAGAATACTGAATGCTTACAATGCACTCTAAGCATTCAACGTGGTTCTGAATAATGTATGAGAGTTGTTCGGGGTTTCATTTTAGAAGTCTGAGTACATTGTACAGTTGTAGCTAGCTTCTGTATTTCCGTACACAGTCTGTTAGATTGCCTCTCTCTGGTTGATTCCAAAACGTCTATCTATGTTCCATCCATCTGTATCTGTTCCATGTGTACATTTGGAAACAGCTCAACCTTTTTGTTTGGTTTTTTATTGTATGGAAGCACATTCCAATACAAGCAGCTGTAGAATTTCAATCTAATTCAAGTTTCTTCTGTGTGCAATAACGAGTTCGCATTGTGTAGTCTATAAAATTTATTTTTAAATTGGAACATGCAATAAAAGCAGTTCTATCTAGTGTCTAAATCATGGTTCTCTAGTTAAGTAAAACAAACAATTTGTATCAGAATACGTACGTTTTTCATTATTTTTGCCACTTCATATATTGTGTATGTATGTTCAAATCAGATTACAACTCTAAAAACGCTGTTTAAAAAAAGTTTGCATTAGATTAGATCCCATTGTAAACGCTGATATCAATACCATAAATTGTACAATAACGGCTTTGTTTATTGCTTTGCAAAACTTACGAACTCTTTTTCAACTTTCAACACATTTCAGCTACAAAACTTTGCTATGGGGTCGATGTACATAGCACCTAGCTATATCGGATCGTGTGACTAAGAATTTCAAGAGTATAGAAGAACACTTTAGCATTATATATCAGAACACGCGTTGTAAAATTCTATTCCTATTCTTAAGAATGTATTAATGTCTGTAGCGTCCTCGTCTCAGGAAGCTTTCAATCTTAAAAAGACACAAAAATCTGCATACACGCATAAATACCTACATTCAGTAAAAATCAACTGCAAAGAAGAAAAGTTAGACGAAAGCTTTTACATAAGGTATTTTGGAATTTGGAATTCTAATCAGGTTAGTTTAGTGTTTCGTACTGAACTTGCTTCACTTAATACTCAACCCTTTGCAAGTGTAACCTTTACTTGCTTGAGAAAAAGGCTTTTTGGGCGCATATATTAAAGCCAGGTAACATTTGGCCTTGAAATTATAAAACTTAAAGAAATCTTAATAGCATTTTGATGGCATCGGAGAAATCTCAAGGCGTCAGTTTTTGTGTTTACCTAGATTTCCAAGCATGTATGATCAATGATCCTCGTACTCAGAGTATTTTCAGGGTTAAATTTATTATAACATAAAATCATAATCGCAAAAACAACGTACAAAAGATGCATCTTGTAACTTACATGTCATTTTTAGACATGACATTAAAGCTTCATGACTCATTCAAATGCATAGCAAAAAGGATATTATGCATGCAACCTCGTACTTTGCCTTGCCCGTTAGACTTCGCACCTCACCGCTATATTCTTTAACCATAGCATAAAAACATAACTGTAAACTTTCATCTTACCATAAAGTGTATGTAATAATGTAATTAAATAAATAATATATGTAAATAACTGTATATCTTTGACTAATGTTTCAAAGGTCCCCACAGAATTTAGAGGAGTGTCCAGTGTCCACCTACTAAAAAAAGCGATAACACCAGATACGATAAACCTCCATGGACAAAAGGAGTATTATTTTTCTGATTTGTTGAATAACAATTATTTGTGTGTGTGTCCAGAATAAAATCACACGCTTATCAAAACGTGAGTATTATTGTGTATATGTGATTCTATATATGTATTCTACTAGCATTTAGAAACGGAGAAACTGGAATCATACCACCTTTTTTCTCCAGAGAACAGCCTTTAGTGAACATTTTTGTATATATGCGTTAAGCAATTTGTCTTATCTTACTATCATATATCACCGGCTTTCTAATCACCACAACGTGGCAGTGATTTTTACTATCTCTCTCTACTCTGTACTTGAAAAAACATTCCTATACTGAGTTCACATACTCCTTTTATACGTAGTAGCATCAGAAACTTGACTCCTCGCAACCTCACCAGCTCCAGTATTATCATTTCATCAAGCACAAGCAGTAGAAGCTTTGGGACAAGGACAAATATTATTACAGGGCAGAACATAAGAGCTCAACAGCTTCAAAGGATATACTACGACTCATCTCCTTCCAGAGGAAAACACTGTGGCAGCTTGAATAACCCTTTCAGTACTTGTGGGATTGTTGTGTTGTCCAGTCGCACCAGCAGCAGTCAAGGAGGAGTAATAAAAAATAATAACGTGTTTAGTAAATATTATCAGTTTGAGAAGTTGCTCAGAACAAGTGGAGAAAGTGCTCTTATAAGGAAACCAGTTGTAGGTGGAAAATTTCCATTTGTATTACGCAAAGTGTCTCAAAGAGAATATCATAAGATGGGTGATATTGGAAAGAAACGGGTGTGCATTGTGGGTTCAGG
>JAHZNG010001168.1:0-20957 GCA_027744375.1 Orchesellides sinensis | reverse complement strand
TACATCACACAGCATGTTTGTATATACTGAGAGCCGTGCTAATTGCTGATGACCCCAAGCAATTTTAATTCCAAAACAAACAGTTCTGATTGTATCCTTTTAAAAATCTACATTCCCTGTATAAGTCAACAATTTGAAAGATGTGCACACACCCCCATGATATTATTTGGTCATCTTGGTAAAATACTTGCTCTGTAGTTGACAGCAAATTGGAGAAGAAAAATGACGCACGTTTGTGCAAACACACCTGAGTGTTTCGTAAATGATTCTTGTAAAGCATGTGATTCGAATTCATAAACCTATTAGCTCACCCGCTACAAAAACTTTTTAATTCCCTGATATCATATTACCATTTAAGGCATGAGTTTACCCTTTCTCGAACTCAGCTTCTGCGATGTAGCAATGTAATTTACAAGCTTTAATCCTAAATCTTAAAGAATTTTTTTTTACCAATGATACACTCGGTAAAGTAGTGTAGCACACGTGGCCATTTTCATCAAGAAACAATAATAAAAAGAAAATGCTTGAGAATGTGACAATGATTGATGTATTGATAACCTGTGGCTTTGGGCTGGCCGAGGTGACTCCGGCAAGTTTTTGCATGGTTGCTTTTTCCATAAAACCGCCCATCCATTTATAGTGGTCAAGAAACTTAAAACTTTTTAGAACAAAGATGAGTTCCTCAATGATGAGGATGTTTTTCATGAAAGTTTTCGAATTGAAAAAATTCTTCAAATTTTAATTTATGCTGGTACTTTGGCTGGGGGACGGAGATTTTCAAGAGTATACTTGAAATTTACAATAGATTTTCAAAGTGCCTTTTATTTTTTAAGCAGATTTTTTTCTGTCTGGTTGAATCTATCAAGTCTGCAAGAGCAAAGTAACTAATTACTGTTATTGGTGAATTTGTAAAAAATCGCATATGTTCAACCTTTCTAACTGACTGAGTATTTGCTTTCTCAGACAGCTAGCATGCGATGAGTTTTAATGGGAGTTTTTCTTAATTGATGAATTTGCAGTAGTAATTACTATGTCTTTATCTACGTTTATGCAAAAATCTTTCCCTCTGTAATTTTGTGCATTATTTTATTATAGAACAAAGTCTGGCTGTTTGTCTCCAAAACGTGCATGCATGTGAGGGGAAAAGGTAGTAACGATGCAGTCTTGTTTTCATACCGCCTACTGCTTCTGTCTAAATTTTACCCCAAAATATGTAATCAGAAATGGATTAGAATTTAGAATTACAGACTTTTAGTCATACCGTCCAACTCAAATGCACAAAAACAGAGAAACTCAGAGACAATTGTAGGGATCAGGCAAAAATAATAGCATGAGTTTTGGCAAATTTACCATATTTAACACGAAATCCTGGATTGACATTGCCAAGTTCACAAAATGATGAGCAGAAAAGTTTTATTTGTGTACAACAACTTAAAAAAACAAGCTATGTAGATTAATAAGCCACATTTTGTCTGCCTCAAATAAAACCAATTGTTAGAAAATAACTAGTGATTTTCAAGCTTTCAAATAATGGAAATTGATATAAATTTATTAGTTTTTATATAACCCAAAAGCAGAGCAATAATCACACTATTTTCCTGTTCATCACGCAAAATGTTAATATAAATTTTATGACTTTTTAACTAGTTCAAACAAATCATGTTTGCATGAGAAAATGGTAAAAAGCTATACCCCAGTGTGATTTTAGGAGCAAACAAGTAATTCATCTTCACAAAGTTTTAATGTTAAAAATTATATTATAACTAGTTGCTTGAGAAAATAAACCTAATAACTTTTATGCTTATTTGAAAATTATGAGTTTTTTTGCTCTTTAACACAAAGCATTATTTGCCTATTTTACTTGAAAAGATAATTCATTTAATATTTGGTTGGAAGTTGATGGGATTTTGAGAATTAGTGTACAAACGAACATTCAAAAGATTTTTTATTATTGTTAAGACGAAAACTCATGTTGACGATGGCTTGAAAAACTAGGCTATTCGATTTAAATTGGTAATTGGAAACAACACTTTTGGTAGAACATAGTTAAGCGCTTAAACATCAATAAAACCTGACACTTGACTCCAATTAGGAATTGACGATGACATGGATGATGACTTTTAGATTTTTTTACACTTTAAATGATATGACGCGTACCGAACTGTCTTGTGTACGTTTTTTACAACAAAGGAATGTTAAGTACATGATGGCAGCTTTTTTGCGACCTTACCACTACCAGTCTTTTTTATCCCCAAGATGTTTTTTCTGTTACAAAAGTCATATTTCACATCTAATTTATTTACAATAACAACGATATACGCATAGGTAGTTATAGCCTTCAATTTTTATTTGATTCAGTAAGCAGTAAAAATTTAAGGGATCACGATATCTGTCATGATTGCTCAGCTACCGTTTCACCTTGTGTAGTTAATAAATAATGAGATCTTTGACATTCAGTGGTCATCAAACTCACTGGAGTTGTTCAAATTGAGTACCGTAAAAGTGGCTCAATCACGAGTTTCGTTCGTAAAGCCAACTGGTACATGTATTTTTTAAGTATTAAAAAACTGATCCTCACCTTTCAATTTCAAGACAAACATTCATACAATACCAGAGTAAATCTCGTTAGCTAGGACCAAGAGTCTGCGCTCTCTTGAAATAATCCTTCACCGTAATTTGGGACTTTTTTTTATGATAGAAGCCTTATAGAATCAACACAAAGGGACTATTTTTGTTTAGCAAAAAATGGGACATCACAAGACGTGTCAAGTTCGTAGTCCTCCAACAAGATGTCAATTAACGAACAAGGGTGCTTCTGGTATAAGATTTGCAATGGTCAATACAAGTGGATATATAAAAATTATAAGGAAAAAAAGTTATTTTGGTGTTAGCACAGCGTTAAAGAGAATTTATGGATATTATGGTATTTTTAGGTAGTCATTATGTTTTTAATGTGTAAACTGTGTGTGTGTGTGCAGTATTGTTTAATTGCAACCTATGAATGCAGTTAACATTCTATATTTACGGCTTTTACCTAAGCATGTGCACAACATCCCTCAATAGCTTTCAACACACGCGTTCATTAAAATTGTTATCATTTTGGCTGAAAAGAATGTTGACTTGGAAGAGAGAATGCGGTTTTCAGAGTTAGCAACAATTTTATGTAATGTATCTCATGTGCCAAGTGCCAATTCGAATGAAGGTGTGTAACAATGTGAAACCCTGAGAGAAAAAGTAGGTATCAACAAGTTGAGATTATGAGATGCATTGTGCTTTTTAATGCATGTGTGAACATGGGTGCAGTTGATGTCAAGTGTGAATAACTGTTGCTATTAATAAGTACTGATTTTGCATGCTGCACTGAATTTATTTATACGAGAGCATCACACAAGGCCTTGTAAATGGACAATGAGCATTTTGTAGTTGATATATAATATTGCCGAAGCCGCTGTTTACTTTCTTCAAATTACAATTCTGCAAACGTATCTATGCTTTTAAGCTTAAGTACAATGAGGTTTCGCACACAAACGTAGTTTTGCCGGAGGTGGAACAATAAATCTTTTGGAGTTGCACTTCAAGGAAACTAATAACTACTCATTAATATACACCAGGTGCAAAATGATACCAATTAAGTATAAGTCAAGATTCAATACATAAATCATAATATTATGAACGCAATAAATTTTACATCATCTTATTTCTTCTGTGTTGCCTTCACAATCTCAACGATGAGATTCGTTTAGCCTTGTTTGCTACACAAAGTGAAGTTTCCTGCCGTCCCCTTTCTTCTTTTTCAGAAAACTAATTAATAAGGTCTCACGTTGCCCTTATCGACATAGCAAATTGAACAATTAACAAATCATTGTCAACTACTTATTGGAAGCAGCCAATTTGGTAATTTGTAAATTAGATCTTTTTACGAGTAATAATTATAGTTCTTTAGGATAAAAGCAGCTTGTACATTCTGACAGATTGGGTAACAAGAGATCTGACATTTTGCAGAAGCATGGTCAGAACAAGTTACCCATTTTTATGGGTGGTTAAGAGAAACGATAAAACAATGGAAAATCACCATGGTCCAACTTAAGGTTTAAATAATCGTTTCATTCGTTTCAAAAGGATAAACAAAAATGTAGAGTATAAAAAATAGGAGCAACTCATCAATTGTCGGACAGTGTCAGAACATATACTGATGACTGAGTAATTGTTTACAAATAGCTGCAAAAAAAAGTAGAAATGCAAAAAAAACCAATAAAGTCTGACACGTCTTATAACACTTATAACATTTACATGTATAAAAGTTGCAATTTACGAATTACTTTATCTCACGCGTATATAATAAAAATGCGTTTATTTGCTACGCATTAAATGTTATGTACTTTGGACTATGACAATTGACAACGTTTGCTCATGTAAATGTTGAATATTATTATGTACGCTAAAGCAACAGGTTTCAAGGGGTAATTTAGCAAATGGATCAGGTTGCAAAAATATGGGTGTACATTTTGTTTTGACTATATCTATTTGTTACTAATTAATGCACTGATATATATCCGACAAATTGTAATAGTTTAATGATGTTGATACACATAAAAAGGGTTGGGTTGGTAGTAATTCACATGAGAAAAACAAATTGTGAAAAATTGTGTCCTTTCTTCTAAACTTAGTGTACCACCAGGGTTGTTTTTGTTGTAATGTGATAGGTATGCATTACAAACATTAAATTTGTTTCATATTATTATTATTCATAAAATTCTTTGTACTTACAAACCGATGCCACAAGCAGGGTTTACCACCTTGTACAACAAATCATTGTTGTGTGTGAGTAAATAAGGAAATCACCTACGACCATGCAATTTTTCTTTCACGTAGCAAAGTGTTTTTCATTCATTTTCATTCATTCATTCAGTGGAGCATTTTTACTACATTTGTAACCATCTTTCTAGTTGAGTGCAGACCACAACTTGTTTGTAGAGTTACCTGTGTAGGTCCATCAAACAAAACTCTCCATGCAAACTCCGGCCCAGAAAAAGTCAGACCAGATTCAGATTCAGATACAGATACCTATGATACAGATTCAGACGTTAATGTTGATGGTTAATGATATATGTTGTTACAAATTCTAAACGCATAAAGCAGTGACAGAAAATATTCCTTTTGTGAGAAAGATGTTGTGGTACCATGCACGGAGAGAGAGAGAAAGAGGAATAATAGTAATAAAAAATGCGTAACATATAAGGTTATATATACTTATGTGTTTAACTGGGCATATAAGTGATTCTCATATGTACATATTATTATGTTAAAGCTTGCGAATAAAAACAGTGCGGCTTACTTTGTATTCATGTTGGTTGTGGAGAATCACCTGTTGATTGTGATATGATATAATGCAGGATGACAGGACATGACAGGAGCTCATGAAATTAAATTGAATCGACGGGTTGCTTTTATCAACTTTTACGATTGAGAATCTGGTTTGCTCTCCTTTTTTTATTGAGCGAACATTTGTTGGAATTGACATTTAAGATGCTCTCATAAAACATTATACGGTAGCTGAAAGAGATGAAGAGAGACACAGGGGAAAACATTAAGGTTGCCTTTTACGTATGTTTTATGAAGTAGTCTGGATTGCTGGATTGTTTGGCTGTGAGAAGGAGTAGCTGTTTTAGGTTTTTTGCATGCGTATACGCCCGTTGCCCCAGTAGGTAACTTTTGAGAGCGTCTTATCAGTTCATGTACAATTTTGTATGATAATACCTATGTATGGTATTTGGATAAGCAATTAATGTTTCTAATAGGAAATAGACTTTACTTCTTTTCTTGACATGTACTTATCATGAGACGTGCATTTGTTTAGATGCTGTCTATGTTTTTAGTATTTTCTTCAAATGGTTTTCATCTCTTGAACATGAAATTGAAATCATAATCAAAATTCAATTGTCGTACTAATTGGGATTCCTAGAATCCATTGTACGCGGTGATGGTTAAAGGTTTTTAAGGATCACACGAGCATTTTTACTTCATGCGAATATTGAAAGGTTTGCAATTTGCTTTTTCGCTTTTGCAGTATGAGACCAATGGAAACTAATCTGATTTATTTGATTTGATTTACAGAACAAAAATCACCAGAAGATCTGAGCAGTCCCACCTCTGATGAGAATTTCAACTTTAATTTTAGCCTAGTAGATAAGAAATTAAGTCATTTTACACATCACCTCCATCATCACCATCCTCATCTACATCACCACAGTAGTCCCCGGAGTAGCAGTAATCATCACCATAATAACAATAACACTAGTAATACCTTCTTGGCCCATACGAAACTTAGAGATCCTACCGTGTAAGTTGGAAGAAAATCTGTTGATGCATTTAAATCATCATTAAAAATAAATTTTTAAAAGATTCACGTACGAAGATTTCATATGACCTTTTCTTGTTGCAGATTATTTTCAAAAAAGGCTTCCCTTAGTCACCCTTCATTACATCACTTAAGCCAAGTTTCCAATGGGGCCACCACAAATGGGAAGCGAACCAGTGGCTTCACAGATCGGAAGGAGTTAAGCACATCACCCGGTCCATCAACTCCTACATCCGCCAGCTCAACAAGCCCAGTTCTCACTAATAATCTCCATGGCAACCCTTCGGGCGAGTCAAATGAATCCCTCCGACGGCGCAAAGTGCACAAATGTGATTTCCAAGGATGTGAGAAAGTTTACACCAAAAGCTCTCATCTTAAAGCTCACAAACGGACGCATACAGGTATGCAAACATTTACCATTTACGCATTTTGTGGAAACGCTTAGAATATGGTGATCAGATAAAAATGTCAAAATTCATGCTTAAGAGTACATTGCAAAAGGATTATTAGCAATGTACACACATCATGTATTATACGTTAGGTTAGGTAGAAGTAAATACCTAGATTGTAATCTGTCGGTATGTGTGTAAGAACTTTTTTTTCGGTAATACAAACATGCATGTAAAAAATAGTGAGAAGGATGATTTAATTCAGATTAGCAAGTTGATATGATAAAAAGATTTTTTGCTTTTTATACGATTACATTGTTATTATAATGTTGAGAATCAAACTGTGACCAGCTTTGATGTAAGGCTTGGCATTTTGTCCAAATTTTGCATCATACAGCTCAAGCTTGTTAGATGCCGTGCCTAGTTCTTGAAGACATGTAAAAGAGAGCGAGATGAGATATTTACTGCTGATATTTTGTCAACCTGTTTTCCGACTTAACAAATTTAAAAATTCACTCTTCTTCTCCTCCTTTTGTCGGCACGGTGTAACCGACAAGAACGGTGCCTTTGCAAGTACAAACAGTCAATATGGTCACCCACCACCATCACCGTCACCCAAGCTGCCATCAACTTTTCAAATGCTTTCTTATCGGTTCATTTATGAACGGTGCCTTTGCAAGTACAAACAGTCAATATGGTCACCCACCACCATCACCGTCACCCAAGCTGCCATCAACTTTTCAAATGCTTTCTTATCGGTTCATATATGTTTACATGAATTTCTTGTACAAATAAAATGCAAGTATGCCATATTGTTACATTAGGAATATTAAGATTCATTTTAACAAATTAAGAAGTTTCTCATGACTGTATCACACTCCCTCTTGTTGCGTAGCTACAAGCTGTAATGCCTTCCCAGCAGGCAGACGTCCATTTGTTAGGAAGGTGATCAAGGGAAAAGAGATATGATAAGCTTCTCTCTCTTTCTTGTGAACGCTAGATTTCATCAGACTAAGCCACCTTTTCTTTAGTATTCTAATCTACTAAGTTAAGGAGGATTAGTAAGTTTTTGAGTCAATTATTAAATTAGTGAATGAAACTGATGGGCTTGGCGCTATTGTGTGATCTGACGCAAATCAAGCGGCATTAAACGAAACTAATATGGCATCCGCTTTAATCTTTCTTTAAGTTGGTTCAAATCTGAAATACATATTTTTGTCGCGAAGCATGCTAAGGTATATCACATCACAGGAAAAAGCGTCGTGTTACAATTTGAAGGACAACAGTCTTTCTTTACAATTATATTTAAAGACATTCACAATCCATATTATTTATGAATGCATGAAACTAGATACAAGTATTTTATATGGTCTGGCTTTCCCCAAAAGATAAATAAGTATAAAAGTTAAGCAGTTGATTTGAAGGTTATACTGGCTTAGTCAAGGAAAGCATTGTTTGATATAAATACTATAATATTGCTAAGTTTCTTGATATTGTATTGTAGACATTTACACCGACAAAAAAATCCGTTGAAACCTTAACTGTTTTATAAATTATCGTCAGCAGGTCGATGTGTTACTAGATTATATGTAACGTTTAAATATATGTCATATTCCAATTTCTACACGCATATCGTTTGCAAGTTTTCAAAACTCATATAATTCTGTCATTGTTTGAATCTGTTACAGCTGGTGTCACCAAAACGTTAAAAGAAAAAGAGTTTCACTCTTAAAATATTTAGATTTTAATTTGTAGATCATTTAGATTATAAATAATGAATACATTATAATTACTTTATAAATGATGTCATAATAGTTTTATAGTCTCGTACGAAATGTTCATTTTGACATGTAAATTTAGAATATCATCTAAAGTGAAATGGGTGTCGTTATCCACCTATCTCTCACTAAGATATTCATATAAACAATATAGAGTTATTATTTACATTATTACCTACCTAGATTTACATTTATATCTATTACAATGACTTTTTTTTTCTCGCCGTGTCGTATTTGTAACTGCTCGCTACTATTACATACTTTTGTCTTTTTAAGCTAAATACCAGATTTCCCACAGATTCGAATTGTTTTGTTAATAAATATATAATATATACTTAATGCCTTAACAACTAAGCAGAGATTTAATCATTTATAAAAGTATCTGATACAATGAGTGCTAACCGAACGCAACGCCTCAATTATTTNTGTCTTTTTAAGCTAAATACCAGATTTCCCACAGATTCGAATTGTTTTGTTAATAAATATATAATATATACTTAATGCCTTAACAACTAAGCAGAGATTTAATCATTTATAAAAGTATCTGATACAATGAGTGCTAACCGAACGCAACGCCTCAATTATTTTGAATGCACTACGTATGTACGAGAATCTAATTAGAGTCTAATACATAACTTGATACAATCTACTGCGGTGGTTTGTTGGTCCGAATTTCAGAACCAAAATGACAAACATTTTTATTATTCTCTAGATGTATTCGCGTTGTGATAATACGCTGAAGTAAAAAAAATATTCGAATATATTCGCATAGCACTGCATACGTTAATTTGTTTGCATGCCCACATGTTTAATAACTGTTCCAGTCAAGCGTTTTTAAATTATCCATTACACATATGACTCCAACATGTTTTTTTTTTGTATTTTTCTACATCTTAGCAATTTTTGTTTTTATAATTTCATATGTTTACTGTTTCGTCATTTACATGACATGATTTTAAATTCTGTTAAATATTTCAGGATTTATAAAAAAATGATACAAATGAATCTTTGCACGATGCAGTATTAAACAGTTCTGGACTAGCTAGTATTTTGTGGATGGATATGTAGCTCTGGAGTCTTGATATCTAGTAATTCCTTTAAATTGAGTCGTTTGGAATTTTCCAACATGATAAATTCTGGATTTCATGCTTTTCGGAACAGTACCGTCAAGTCAACTTATTCCGTCCAATTCCAAGTTATCAATTCTATAAGAAGCTTGAGCGTTGTCACAACGTCTATGAAAAGTCATTCGGGATCATGGGTAAATCTAAAGTGATTAAATTATCTTGCTAAACCAGCAAATGGTTGTTTTTTTATCACTGCTTCAATCTCATTTGTTTTGTTCTAAGGATTTGGAAACATCCCTTGTTTGAAATAAAAAATACATTAGACTACAAATTCTGAGAAAAAATAAAGACTGTTTGGTGCTTAGTAAAACGCTTCACACATTCTGGAAGATTTGATACATTTATTATATACAGAGACTCATACTATAGCAATTAAGAAAGGGTTAATTGACTTTCAATACATACGGCTCATTTCACTTCAGTACCACGCGACAGAAAATAAGTTGAAAGAAAGGAAATAAAATAGATGGTTCGATACAGGTTCATTAACCTTGCCCAGATAAAAACCGTATTAATTTAAAAAACGTGATCCTTATAGTCTTAAGGTTATTTATACGCATGCATTTTAGTATACAACAATTTGAAGCCATTAATTTCTCTCTCTGTCTTTTTCCGGTTTTGACGAACTGAAACTTTAGTACTAGGCATTTTGATATCCGTTTAGTTATTAGAAGCATTATCGAACGTTGTAATTAATAACGACTGTTTGCAGCAAACTATATAGTGAATACATGTTGTAGTGACATTTCGATTGCATTGTAACTTTCGATACTGCTGGATTTTAGTTATTTCGCTTTCCCATCCTTTCTCAACAGTTTAGATACTCTGGCTAGGTGGATCAATTTACGATGTTTATGTAAATGATTAGTGCAAACGGAATACTTCAGGATTTTGAGGAGATGTAGCTCTGTTAGTTGTTTTGGAACTCTAAAGGTCGCATTCGTGTGTCAGAAGTGTATTTAAAAAAGCAGTTAAAATACATTACTGTACCAACTAAGAATGTACAATGTTATTTTATGATTATACTTTCATGTAACAAAAACCTGTACTCAAGTGTATAAATATTATGTTGACATAAATATGTGAAAGGTTTATAAAGTCAAAGGTATTTTAATAAATATTGATTTATTCATGATAAATGGCAAATGCTGTTTAGTTTTATTTTAAGCATTACTGGGTACAACTAAGGATTACTGGACAATGTGTTGTGGCATGAAAATGATATGTAGTGGGAGTATATGAGTTGTAATGGCGCATAATGTTTATTTTTAGATACACATCATATTGAACACCAGGTTAATTCTAAGATCCAGCCCTAATTTTACTTACCTTTGAACCCACACCCACGACCACATTATCCTGGAAAAACGGATTTTTCGTTCATTCATCTCTGAAGATTTACTTCTTCGAATTTGGGTTTTTAGGAGCAATTTATTACCGTATTTATAGAACACGGAGTTAATTTACAATTACCTTCGTAGCGCAATTAAGTAGTGAAATATAGATCAGAACACGGTTGCTACAAACTGTTGTTTTATTCACGATTTATTCGAAACTAACCTTAATTATGAAATCGAGTTACAATGTAAAATTATACTTAAATAGTTGTTTACATTTTTCTTTAATTAAGGGATTTAATCTAATGCTAAATATGGTAATAATACTTCATCAGAGAAGACTATAGTTTGTGAAGAGAAAGATACCCAGGTTCCCACGAAAAACGAAATCGTTTTTTTAAAAATGCTGTGCAACATTCAAAACTAAAATATTAGCCGGAGAAATACAGGCAATTTGAAGTTTTTCCACATTTAAAGATTTATCTACAAAACACGATATTTCTAAGGTACATTTTAATGGACGGTACGGACACTGACTAAGACTAATGCATATTAGCAAGGTTGCGTTCCAAATTTCACGAACGCTTCTTCTTCCTAAACACGACGATTTTTTTAAACTCACGTCGTTCTCTACTATATCAGATCAATAGCTTTGCGAAGTACAAATTATTCTTTGCCATGCTTAAATCTAGGAAAGCACAATACACATGAGCTGATATATATACAGTTTTATCCTCGAACAATGAGCTGCGTAGCCCCTAACTAGCAGGTTAAGTTTCACTCACATTTTCGAAAATGAAACAAAGTAGCTTGATCACATTAAAATCGTACTAATCTTATTTTCACTTAATCTATTATTACTATGAACCAATTTCTCACTACTTCCTGAAGAACTCATTTCAACTTGAGATGAGCTAGATTTTGATAACATACTGTAAGTTATCTGATGGCTAGAATGATCACTGCTGTTGTCATCGCTGTCCTGGTCAAGAGGAGGGATTCCATGACTAGAGCTATCATCCACCCTAGCTCCTCTAGACTCGGGGTTCTTAACTACATTTTGGCTACGATAGCCTGCCGGGCTTCGTTCTCTATTGATACTTCCGAAATATCTGGACGACGCTTGTGTTTCATCTCCCAAAGTTCTCTCATCAAATTCCTCCAGAACCTTTAATGTTTCCCGCACGTGTCCAGAGTGCATATTTGTCTCTTCTGTAGAATTGGTCCACCCATTCTCCATTACGCTACTAAAGAAATTAGCACCACCAATGAGATACTTTGAGGCAATATCCGTTACTTGCGGTGGAACTGGAGGACATATGGCCCCTTTACTTGAAATCTTGGCAAGTTTCTGCATTGTAAGTACACAACTAAGTAGTGTTTGAATATCCTTTCTTAGCTCAGCCTTATCTTGTTTCAACTTTGAGATTTCCACATTTTGTCGCTGAATTAGATCCCCTAATATAGGGTGGCTTTCACCAGTTCCTGTTGGAGATGTCTCACGGCTATCATCCGTTTGCACTAGTTTATCTACTTTATTTTGTAAAGAAACTGATTTGTTTCCTTTCACTGGCATTTGCGGAGCACTAGATTCAGTGAAAAAGGCACTAAACGCTTCATCATTCATAACAGAATACTCGACGGCGTATGTGAGCATTTGCTTGTCCCAATCTGATTCTATCACCTGTAATAAACATCAAAAAGATTTTAGCAACTCATTTCCATTTCGTGACGTAGTTATTAATACAATGTGGCTCTTTAATGTAATCAGCCCCACTGAAAACACTTACCTTTCGTAAGTAGCGATCCAATTGGTCGGAAGTAATTTGTGTTACTACAGTCTTAAAACAGTCCATGACTTGTTCCAGTCCATTGCATTCCATTAAATCCTTTTTATTGTCTAGAACTATGGCAAGTGCGAATTTCGCTAGCACATCGACACCATGAAGCATAACCAGGTCTAAATGCAGATACAAATAACAATTTCAAATCGGGTAATAAAACAAGCTACTTTCAAAGCAACGATTTACTACAGCAATGGAATTTCTAGATATATTTCTACTAACCAAGCACGCGAGCTGCAAATCCGACAGGAAATTGAGATGCAAACATTGTAAGAAACCATGGGGCCGCATATAAGCTTGGCAGAACGTCATTATGATATAGCAACAGTTGAATGTCAGGATCCTGGTCGTGAATCAACCGAGTAAGCTGATATAATTTTACCTATTGGTGTATTCAAATTACCAAGTTAGAGCCATTTACATAGGCTTTATTATGACTACTTATGCAATTCAAAAGTAATTTAAATTTTACCTGGAGACCTAGCATATCTGGTTTATAATGCTCTCTTGCACCGAGATTAAACATCAGGTATTTCAAAACATTGAAGGCATCCTCTTCGTCATACTACAATAAAGAGGCACATATACACAAATTGTATCTTTTCCATAGTATAAAATTTTTCAATGTAGTTTTATATGTGAATAAGCTTACGTGCATCAGAAGCAATCCAGCAACAAAGCTAAGACCTTGACAATAACCAACGTCAGTGTCCAGAAGTGAATATGCTTTTAAAATGTTAAACAGTGCTAGTTGGCCGGATCCCAATGGGCTGCTAAAATACGCATGAGATGGAAAAGTTCTTCCTAAAATACATAAAATAAATATCCTTTTAATCTAAATCATGAAGAATAAAATTAACAAAACAATTTTTTACTGTCAAGTAAATAAATTACCAAGATCAATTAAAATAGCATGTTGCTGTGAAGTTAGCTGCCTCAATAAGTGCTCATACGGTATATCTAGATTAATATGGCTATAGTTTGTATTAACATGCTGCTCGGATCCCAGGTTTCTTTGCTGGATAAAGAATTGCCACACTTGTCCCCGCTTGTGCTTTGGAATACCTATTTAAATCAGTTAATTAATGTAATTATTTTACAAATCTTTTTATATGTTACAGTAAATCGCCATAAAAAGTCATCATTTTTTTACCTCGTAGTATGGCTGAATTAAGTAGCTGAATGTCACATTTTTCATTAGGATTAGACTGAGCCTGGCTCATAATAAGGTCCCAAGTGTCATTAGCTTCTTCATCACAAGTTCCAAGCTCTGGATATGATAATTTGAGCCGTTTTACGTCTGCTTCTTGCTGCTTAGCTAGAATTTACATTGTAAATACGGATTAATGGCAATTAATATTAAATAATATTTAAAGTATATTTGCATATGATTACTTTTTTTAGATTTTCACCTTTTATTTTGAGATTCTGTTTCTCCATCCGAATTAATATGATCTGTTGATTGATGGCAGATTTCCATAACTCTCGAATCTCTGCCTTTGAGCGCTTACGACGGAAATTACCTGTTCTAGATGAAACAGGTGTACTTGGTGCGTAGTTCGCAGGCGTACCTCTTCCAGTATCCGGAGTGCTTGGAGAAACAACCCGCTTAAAAATAGCATGGCGCCACGATCCAGATCGCCTCATATTTTTACCAGAAGATGATTCTTGTGTAGGTTTATTTTGTGAACCAACTTTGAGAAATCTGTCGTCAATTCACAAAAAATCCATTAATCTAATATTAATCACAATAACAACAAAAACTCTTATCTTAAAGGAAATGTACAAACTTAATCTTACATATTCATCATTGGGCTATGTTGCTTCTGTTCTTTAGATCCCATGTTGCGCGGTGACGAGTGTGAGAATTCAGACTCACCATTTCCTTTAAACGTTGGTGATCTACACTCTCTCTGTGTTGCTGGGGACAGAGCAAATCCCTGCGATGTTCTCCGATTACGTATTTCACACCTTATCTTTTCACCTGTTAAGGCACCAACCGTAGATGAGCGTGGTCGTCGAGGAATATTATCCAACGGTGAGTCACTTACTACCATGGAGTAGCATCCACCGTCATTGCAATGTTCACGATCACCAGGTGATTTTGTTACTGGACTATTATCCACAACACCAACGACTCGTCCTCCTCCCGAGGGGTTTCCACATATCTCCTGCAAAGTAAAATGTGAGAATCACATTATTCAAGAGCCAAAAACTTGTATCTAAAGAGTAATCATGAATGCATCACGTATGTACATTTTACATACATGCCTGTACACTATACATGCACAAAAGCTCTCACACTTACCTGTATCACCCATTAAAAAAGCTCGAGCAAGTCTTGTCATACACACTAAACACAACAAACAACCCCATTCCAATGCGTCCATGTACGACATTAACAAAGGTAAGATACATGAGGATCTAACAAATGAATATGGATAGTGGATAGACAGGTAAGTAGATACATTGATGCATATATCCTATCACGAACTTCCCAAAAAAATTGTTAAGGTACATGCAAGCTTGTAAAAAATACATACATATATGTTGAAAGGGCAAATAAGCTTGATTCTTTACATTATCCTCGATAGCACTAAACATGTTACCTATGCCCACACTCAAAATCATTAGATGGGTTAGAGTTTTACATGGAAATTCTCATTTTACAATATCCTATAGCGCAAGCATGAGAACAGGATGAATGCGCATTTTGGTTACTTTGCAAGCTTGTTCGTTAAGCCTTTTCCCAAGTTAGAACAGGTACATTTTTCATGCGTTTAGTTGCAGGTTTAAAAAAAATCTAAAATAATCTCAGAAAAAAAAAACAGTTTTTATAGGCAAATAATAATGATCGTACAGGATCACTAACTAAGACTTGATTGTAATAATAGCAGACTGCAGTGGAAAGAAACAAAAAAATGTTGCCCTGCATCAGCATGCATTGGTATTTAGTACGTACCTTGCTAAGTGGCGTAGAGTAATGCGGAAGGCTAGGTTCTCGAAATGGTCCAACTCCGTCGCGCCCCTTCCGTTTGATTAAGTGGTCAAAAGAGTTGGAGATTGAACGTTTAGCTTTCATAAGTATTGCCCCACCACCAAGATACTGACTTAGGAACTCATGTCTGTAAAAAAACATAAAAAACATGTATTACAAAATTTGTGCATATATAAATATTAACAATAACTAAAACATTCCAATAGATATGATGAATATGCAGAGTTTAGCATATGTAATACATCCCCAATTAGTATTGGTATTGAAATATTCACAATAAAAATACATAGGTATTGAAAGCCACACAGATATCAACAAGTGGAATTTTTGTAACCTGAAACTCGTTAGTTGCAAAGGCTCGCCTCATACTTTATCATGAAACGTCAAATCTACTAAAAACCCCTACGTATTCATTTTACCATGTACTAAATTACAAACCAGATAAAAACGCACATTTGGTGAAACTTGATATGAAAAAGGAACAGTTACTAAAAATGAGTAAATACGACTTGAAGTTTACTGTTGGTCATGAATTGAGACGTATTAGAAACAACCACTGACATAGTATATATGCAACGTTTACCGTGTGGACGAGTTGCATTTGGCCATGTTGACTTTGCTTAACTGGCACAGCAACTCAATTTAAGTAAAACAACATTCTAGTGCCGCATGCAAATTAGACTATTACTAGACTAGTTTGAAGTTAATTGCGGTGTCTAAAACGTAAGTTTTAGATAATTCAATGTATAACATCATAAACGTAGTTGCAACTAATTAAATGAACTGTTTTGCATTCTAAATAAAAATTATGCCCTTGTTTTTAATCATTTTTAAAATACTTTGTATAACCTATTGCGTTAAATCGTTTGGCATTGAAAATAGATCGTCCACTAATACCACATATCTCATTCATCTGCATGACTCACCACAAATTGAACCAGAATTTATTGATGATTCATAATAGAGATTACTATATTTATTGTGTAAAGACCAACAACGCTCCTATTTATTGGGACAATGACAAAGATGACAAATATATGCACATTATCATCAAACTCATTACTTTTTGGTAGAAATGTGACGTTTTCATGAAAAATCAGACGGCTTTTACTATACTATTACAAATATCCTAGCTATAGCTGTAAGCAAAATTAAATCTACATCTTTACGTTTATACACTAAAAAGATCCTATAAGCAGTGTGCAGTATTACATGATATGAACAGGACATTCATCACACAAAAATGCTTTTTACGAGGACTCTGCGTTAATATCATTTTAGCAACGACAAGGAAAAAGTAGATCAAACACAAAAGTTAAGCACCTGTTTTCCGCAGTGTCATGAATATGCTTGGCCTGCTTACTCTCACAATGAGCACGTAACAGCATCATCAGCAACTCATTCTGCTCCTGCACTGTCTGAGGCTCTGCTCCATGAAATTTTGCCAAAATATTTTGGCGATCTTCATCAGGTAGACCATTTATGTTCTTAAGTATGCACGCTTGGATTTTTTCGTCAACTGGTATTCCTGATAAGCCAAAACAAAGCAAATTATGTATTACTTTTTAACAGTACGTTTCCACGTTGTCTCATGCTGACAACAGTATTAACTTCATTGCTGTAAATTAATTGACTTGCAACATTAATTAAACATAAATAATTTCGTAACTAAGTACATATAATGAAAATTGAAATATTACAATGCCAATTTTCATGTAGGCATCAAACATGACTCACCATCAACCTCGTTGCATAACTGCCGATACCATACCATAGGACAGTGATCACAGGATTGGATCTGTCGCTCTTTTTTTAGATTTTCATGGTTCACATTGTAGGCTTGTTTTAGTACTGCAAAAAACCAAGAAAAAGCAAAGATCCATTGTGAAAACCCTTGCGTCAGTTATGTTACACTTAAAATGTCATACATATATCCTTCCTACAGCATTGGAAATCATTTGCCTCGAAACATTTGGTTTATCTCGTCACTGCATGCTTTTGGCTCATGTGAACTGTCTACGTGTTTGGTTTTCAAGAAAGCCAAGTCTCTTCCAACTGCATATGCGAAATTACATTTTGACTTCTTGACTGACTACTGGTATAACGTTTATACGTATACACTGCATCTGCATCTACTAAATCGGACAGCAAATTAAAAAATCCATTCATATACCTGGTCTATAGCTAACGTTAACCAAAAATAATATTATATACTGTTGGAAAAAGTAGAATTAGGTCGACGAACTAAGATCTTCACTTCCTGACTTGGTAAAAATAACGATGTATCTGAATCTGTTTTCGAACTATATTGTACTTTTTAAGCACACACGTTACCATACCACGAATGTTTAAAAGCTTTAGAGATAAGACAGAGAATTTGAGTCGAAATGCCATTCTAACATGTTTTGAGTGGACAGGTTCTGAAAAAGGTTATTTTTTGGAATTATACAGTTCATATCTAATTTGCCGTTCCAGAAGTTTCCAAAAATCGCGTTACAAATAATTCTCTTGCAAAGTGCAAAATCCTGGAACTTGGAATGGAATGGAATGTAAACTAATAAAAGATTTGCATCCTTACCTTTCAAAATATCACCAGCAACACTGTCAGACTCGCAACGAAAGACGTATGCAACGTATCCACTGGATGGTTTTCCACTGGAAGCAGACGTTGGGCTTTCTCGGCAAATAAATCCAAAATATTCTTTGTTGTCAATACCCTGCAAAATAACATAAACATTACCATTTAAATATACAGTCTGACTCAAAAGTTGATAATTCACTTTTACGACACAGTAATAACTCTACCGCAAACCCAAATAAAAGTAAAGACAACGAAGCCACAATCACTTAAATCATTAAGACGAGCAAAAGGTTATCATATAAAATACCACACGCTTAAAATACATTTGGATTTTCTAAAAACTCCTATTCAAGTCGACTTATATAAAGCTAAACACAAGTACCTCACTATTACCATTAACGGCAACCATCCAGCCACGAAACAGATTAGATATACGATAGTAAATGAATTTGCATGACTTGAGCTACATCAAAAGTGGCATGCTTCTTGGTAATACAAAACTAAAACCAAACTAAGCATTTCTGTTTTTAAAAAAAGAATCAAGTTACTACTTACTTGAGATGAGTGATAAATGTCTCTGAAATGCTTGCTGAATAAAGTTGTTTTCGCGTCTGGACTAATAATCCTCAGTTCATTCTTTCCCACAATAAGAATCATTGTGCGATTGTACTGGGACTGAGAGACACATCTCTGTAATTCAATTTCATCGTCACATTAAAAATTAATTGTACTACTGGATTAAACAGAATATCACAACCTGTATACATAATACATTTATGAAAAATGCACTTACATGAGATTCTAAATCCCCTGTTCGTGGATAATGTCCAGTAGACAACGCTCTATTCCTCATTGGCTCCACTGGTAACGACATACTTTTAGTTAAAAACGAGTCTCCACTCGGAGTCCTCATTCGTTGGGCTTGCACACCCTCCATACTCTCCAGAGGGTGTCTCAAACAAGACTTTAAAGTTACTGAATCCTGCCTCTGCCTCCGGTTTTCCTTGTCAAACGCAGAGGATGGTGAGGTAGAACGGTTATCATCAGCAGCAAAAGGGTCATTTTCTCCATCCTCATTTAGTTCATCGGATGTCTCAGTAACCGTGATTATTGTACTCCTCATGGGCAACTTACTAAGATCGTTATTAGGACTAACATCCGTCTCCTCAATATTACAGACATCCAATGTGGACCTACTAATTGTAGAGTTGGACTGAAGGCTATCCGACGAGCCACCAAGATCACTGGTTGATTCCTATATTGGAATTTAACATGATATTTCACAATTATAACACTAATATTATGACAGTTTTACAATTTTATGAATTCACTTCATACCTGAGAACTGCTTCGACGACTTTGACTCTGACTATACGACATTGCCACCGAGCTTCTCCGTCCCTTTTCATTCTCATGACTTTTAAACTTTGCTAATGCGTCATCAATAAATGACGGCGGTGCCTTTCTGGAGGACATTCGAAGCTTGCCTGTGTACAACACTTCAAACGTGATGGCGTCCGTTGGTACATCGGAAAGGTCGTTGACTTTGGGTGCTGACGCAGATCTCAAAGCACCCGCGCCAACTGTACCGTTCACAGCAACCTTGGTCGACTCCTTCATAGTTGACATGACCTCGGAAACCTACAAAATTCATTGAAAAAAAACCTTCATCATCAGCCTCCACATGTAAAACCCAAACACACATATGCACATTATTCAAAACCACCTTATAAAAATACAAGTTTCACACTAAACTCTTACAAATAATTCACTCAATAATTTACAGGCCCCTTTATGAGTGACTTTTCATATCACAACGTTTTTACACCTGCCAAAAACGTTACTGTCACAATATTTTCCCTAGGGATTCAATCAGTTTTTACATGATTGCCAAAGATGATTATCCTAGTCAAACTTTTTAATTTAAAATCGATAATTGTGATTAATGATTAAAATGCCTGTAATGACTTCTTCTTCTTCTGTTGTGTAACTTCTCTCTCTTCCTGCTTACTCAGCACGTCTCATTTTTATGCTATATTTTGTGCAGAGTGGAGACGCGAGAAGGAACTAAAAAAGCTATAAAAACACCAACTGTGAAAAACAGATAAAAATAAACGCGTGCGTAAATATCGCCTGTCATGTCTACTGCTGAATGCTACTCTTGTAGCCTTGTACTCTGTTCTAAAGCGAAAATATACACATTCATATTGTAACATACGAGCACATTATACAATAGCTCATACATCTCCAACCCTTTCTTTTTAAGTGAACACGGTTGGTGTGTGGCTTAACAGCTTTTCCATGCAAACTAAAAAGTCATCCAGTTTTTATAACTGCAGAAATGATTCTTTGGAAGAATTTTGCATTTAAAAAACAAAGATGATTTTTTAGTGGAATTGCAATCCAAAAAATATTCTATTACGCAAATATAATAAAATAATTTTCATCACGTCGCAGAAATGCTCCATATAGTCTTGACTTGAAAATGAAGCTTAAAGCTCTGTTATGTGTATTGCATGCCCTATGTAGATTGTAGATATGTACC
>JAHZNG010001167.1:0-12020 GCA_027744375.1 Orchesellides sinensis | reverse complement strand
TACATGTAAGAGGAGCTACTTTGTAATAATTACTTCATAGATTTTAGTAACGAATACTGGTTTCACGTGCTGTATATATATGTTCATTTTAATACTGTAAATTAAATTCAAAAAATTTCCAATGAATTCTTTTTTTCAACAATTTCATACATACACTGATCATCTGAGGTAAAACACAATTTGTTGCCGCTACACGATTTGTTCATTCTGAAAAGAACCGAGTCTTGTAAAGATGGGTTAACTCCACCATGGACAACGTAACAAAATTAGTAAGGTAAGAGAGATATGTAGTATTATTTCCCTCTTAGTTTATCTAAATCGGAATTTTCCAGTCATTTTCTAGAACAAAATCAAAAGGACAATTGAAATAACTATCACGACACTCCTCATCACGTCGATCGTGGTTTGCATTTATAATGAACTTATACGTATATTCATTTTCCACCAAAAATCCCCCACGTAAACTACACACCCTACTTAATTTCAAACCTTCAACATATCGTTATATAACAATATATCATCATCATCTCTTGTTTAAACATTATCCGATTTTTTATATTTTCATTTACTAGTCAACACCATCAAGCGATCATTTTTGAGTGTGCAAAAATGTAGGTCAGACAAGATAAGAATACAAAATTTTGATTGGGGATGATCAGGGAAACTTAATAATAAACAGATATGATGAATGTTATAATATAACCCTTATAAACACTACCATAATACTCCCAAAACAAAAAAATCTCAAGTGATCTATAGAACGTGAAGATTATATCACCATTTTTATATATCTGATATTATCCGTACTTTTTTATCGTAGAGCTTAAAATGATACGTGATGATGTTGGTGTTGGTAAAAGAAAGCTTACTTTGCTTAATATAACATCCCAAGCTCAAGCACCTTTTTCTTTGCTCACGACGGATCATGACCGTCCTCATCCAATTATTATATTGTTTAGAATTCAGCATGCAACATTAAGATCAGACATGGTGTTACCTAATTTCTTGTTCTCTAATAAAAGTGGAAAATTTCTCCCCATTTCTTCCATCTTCCATAATTTCATAATACTTTTGTGGTCACAATTTATAAGCTATTTTGAGGTAAGGTACGCAATTTGTTCATGTTCATTTCCCAAGTAATACACTTTGAGAATCTTAAAAAGTAAGATGTGATTCTTATGCTTCCTGAAGAAGAGGTTATATAAAATGCGAACAACAGGAATTCCCTCAGAAAACAAAATTACTGGTAATTAGATCAACTCATGGCGTCAGCTTGATTTACTTGAACAGTATTTTATAGGTTTTGAAGGAACCTAACTGCACAGAGATATTTTATGGTCTGAAGACATTTAGAGTTTAGGATAACTACGTACACATTTATATATACTTATGAATACGTGAGCATATAGTGGAGAAATATTGTATAATTTTACTATATTTTCAATCTTTACAACATTTCAAATGTATAGATTATTGTACATAGCATGAAGCGTGCTTCATTATTATACATATTTGTTACAGAGCATCTCTCCACTTCCTTTTTCTAACCCAATACGGCAGGTACTCCTTAGTACATAATTATTTTGGAGAGGTCGAGAAAAGGGTTAAGCAGCTTGTGAATTTCGGGAATCATAAGATTCTGCTTTGAATGATTCTGAGCTTTCAGGTAACCAAACATGATTTTCACATAATTGTTACAAACCTATTTTCCAGCATTTCACGATTTGATTTCGTTTAGCTCTTGTCAAAAATTTAAGAAAAACTGCGATGAGACTTTTTAGCAGTAACATAAATACATACATATGGCTCGGGACAAATTACAAGATAATAAAAACTATTTTTTGCCGTGTCTCATTTAAATACATACAACCGATATGTATATATTGAGATTATACAGTGTGAGACAGCATTTTTTTTTATTATCATCCTTTTCTTTTTGACTGAATGACAGAAAAAATAAGAGCTAGTCTTACATCCTCCATGGCCTGTTGCTACTGCTTAAACTTTGTTATTTGTGCACATTCAATACAATTTTACTAGATAACACAACACGTCAAATGATTGTATGTAGTAGTAACTTTTGTTCAATATCCTCAGTTGGATGGCAGTATAGTGAATGATGCTGTATTACCTGGAGAAGTATATGACAGGAAAAAATATTAAGCAAAAGGAAGGAAGGAAATTATATCGGCCACCTGTTACCAACTTTTTCGGGGAAAACACTTGTGCTCTCTGGTATAACTAAACTCATCGGATAATGTATGTACATATATATTTCAAATGATTGTATGTAAATTTTGTTCAATATCCTCAGTTGGATGGCAGTATAGTGAATGATGCTGTATTACCTAGAGAAGTTTATGACAGGAAAAAATATAAGCAAAAGGAAGGAAGGATATTATATCGGCCACCTGTTACCAACTTTTTCGGGAAAAACACTTGTGCTCTCTGGTATAACTAAACTCATCGGACACGTTTTACGCTTGCCTTGCCATATGTCAAATTTGAGGTGATCTCAAATCCCAATCTTTCCATGTTGAATTACCCTTTTCAATTCTTAACTCATTTTCGTTTATTGTTAAAGCTAGAGTTTTCTTTGGATTTTGAATGAATCCTCTAGCAGACAACACATACGCAGCAGCTGAAAGATATGAAGAAATGCGTTATATAGAATATATATTCAAGCAGGTTCAATAAGCATATGCCTACTTAAATCCTCGTTCATTTTACTTTCGTCCAAGACTACTTACAAAGCGAAGGGAGTAAAGTTTTTTTTGTTGATGGCTCAAGGCGTACGACATGGCAGCGTCGCTGGCACGCGACTATTGAACAATATGTTTTCATCGTTTTACATATAGACACGCTTGAATAATTTCATTAATAATCATGAATAAAATGAATGAAAACATAAACCATAAAAAACCTTTACATCATTGAAACGTAATAAAATTTACAATTAATTTTTACAGAGATTATGAGCATGGCTATATAAATACGAACCAATGATGTTCTTAATCTTATTTTTACAAAGAAATAAGCAAGGGAAAGGCTCAAGTATAGTTTACCCACTCATTATAGTTTTGCTAGATGTCAAAGTCTGTCTGACGTAAAGATATCATGTTTATGGCCATACGTTTAATGAGTTATTAAAACCCTATACTTGTATTAGTGTCTCAATTTTAAACTATATGATTTCTTGTGTAGTTATTAAAACAAAAGTAAGGTGGTTTTAAAAATCTTTAAGCTGGTTGAACGGCAATTTACATAGAGAATCAAATTTTGCTTCAAGTTTATTTAAAACAAGGCAATAAAGTGCAATCCGAATTTACTAAATATAATATGCATAATGCATAGTAAAATGATAATACATTTGTAATCGCAGTAATAATGATGACGGATTACTACCACAAGACTTGTAAATCGAATTGCTCGCTTGAAGCTATTTTAAAATGCATTGAAATGGTTTCGCTTTCATTTTACATATCAAGTCGCTGACTGGAAGTCAANCTTTCATTTTACATATCAAGGCGCTGACTGGAAGTCAATACTGGCCCTGATCTGGGTTCTGATCTTTTACACGGAACATTGAAATGATTTTAATACAAAGTAGTATAACGTCCGATGTAAAAGAACATCCAGATCATTTCAATTGTTTCAGGAATGAAAAACATAAACTGCTTGCATGTTATGTTATTGGCTTGGCTTGAGCACAAACCTGTAAAATTCATCAACCCTCAGCTGCATAATCCCGAGAGAGCAACAGACAATGAATGATAATAATCATCAAGGTGTATTTCATTACAACTGTGATATTGTTATTGTTGTTGCCCTATGGCAGGAAAAAAATCAAGAAGCGATTAAATGACTAACTGGAAATGTTACTAGAGTATTATTGTTTGTGATGCGTTATCAAAAGAAGGACATGAGTCAAGCCATGGCATTCCAGTTGGTAAGAATTTTCATACGTAATTCCAGTTTTTCTACAAGATTAGCATTCAGAACAGTAATTGTGGATTTACTGGAATATTATTCGGACACGGACCTATCCGCATATATAAGTGTATATGCTTTGCAGTGGTATAGTAATAATGATACAATTTTGATTGTCTTGAAGTAAGATCATTTCCAATTCTAATGCTAATGTTCAGAAGCTCAACTTTTCCTGTTTGAGTGTGTTCTTGTGGTTACGCTTCAACTGTCCAGGGAGAAGGGAATGTGGTCAAATGAGCATAGGGATACTGATTTTTTATGCTGTGCAATAAAATGCCATGGATGAACGCGTGTGTGTGGCTGATGAACAACTTGCTCAATTCCAACTTACTTTCGTATACACATTTTAAGTAATGCTGTGGCTAGATTTTAGTAGAACATGATCCCTTGTAGCTTCTTATTGTAAACGATCTTATTCTCATTACGATACAGTTTTTGAACTGTTTGAGATCTCTGGCAATAACTCCAGGTTGACGATAAACCTCAGGATTTTATTACACTTTGTTAAGATACATGACATTCTACGGCTGTCAATGGAAATGAATTTTGCTACTGGCACCACTCACACCACTGCTGATTATTATTATTATGGCATGCGTTCATTTATATACTGTGTGCCTCTGATATACGAGTTACGCTATTAGAAGGTTATCAATTCTAATACGTTCTTTTTTCTCCCAATGCTTATGTTCCCCAGAGTGAATTTCAATTGGGGTGGTTTTGATTGTTTCAACTAGTTGATTTGACCTAAAACTGGGCGATCGTAAAAGTCGTGCTATTTTATTGTTCCCTTTTTGAAAACGAAGAACTTGATACAATTGAAATTATTGTTTTTCTTGTCAAACAGCATATTTTGTTGAAGCATTTGGGGATTCATGCTGTGCACAAAACTTTTACATACGACAATGTTTCATGAATCTTTAAAACTTTTCACAATTGCTATGTTCCCTGAGACAAAAATTTTAAAAAATGATTTAATTTTTAAAAGTTAAAAATGAAATGCAATACTATCTCGTGTATATGTAATGACTTTTTGCTAGAGACTCTACTTCTTTTGAGCAACTTTTTGTTTTAAAGTATATCTTTCTGGATTAGATTACACAATAAACAAGAAAAAAGTAGAAGTACTCCATTGTCGAGTAGTCTTGTGAAAAGTTATGACTTGTTTTTGGTGAAATGTCATAATATCAATCAAAATGCCAGTATCACTGCTATACAAAAGTAATAAACTCCAGCAGTGCTGCTGACGAGAGGCTTTCAACGGTTTTGAGACATGCAACACTAAAATACAAATGGATTAAAAAGATGAACTGATGATATGGCTTGAGTTGCTTTGGGTTCGTGTTTTTCTTTAAAACAAGGAAAGAGAGGTTTCTTGCGCATTCTTCTGCGAATAAAAGTGTAAGTGAGTTGAACTTTTTTTCAGCCAGGCCCTGGAGCCCTTAAAATGACTTGATTTTCATGAAAAAGTACATGAGTACAAAAAACAAAGAATAAACTCGGCACAATTAATGCATAAAAGCTAATGGTTTTAACAAATGAGAGGGTGCGTCTTATATTTTATGAGTGCACGAAAGAAAACAAAGCTATTATTGACTACACATGCAAGTAAAGTTATAAAAAATCAACAAGTTGTTTGAAACTGGAATAAATTATTATCTCAATGATCATATCCAATGACTTCATTTGTTTTGAAAGCGTACTTTGAGCACGATGTACGAAGGCAGAGATGAGAAAAAAATGTTTTTAATCTATTTCCAGGTGTACTTAACTTTTATTTTTATCTGTAAAAGGCGGTCCCAAAATAATAATTGTAATAGTGTAGTCCACGTATAAAAGGAAGCAAAAAGAAGAATCAAAGATGAAGTGAACACAAGTCGAAGAAGAAATGAGAGAAGAATGTACAAATGGAAAAGCAACCTTAATTTCACTTTTTCATTATTTATGCATTTTTCCAGATCGGGATAAAACGAAAGTGATGATGTAATCTGGAAGGGGGCAAAGCAAATGTTTATGGAGAGGTAATAATAATATTGATGTTGCTGCAGCTATTGCGCACACATACCGAAATGCACAATAAAGTAGATATATATGGACATTACTCAACAAAACTACATGACCTAGTCAATAAAGGAAACATTAAGGAAGACATCTAATTCCTTTTTAATCTGTGGAAAAAAATGAAAAAGTAATTTATTCAGGTTGTTCAATGAACACATTTTTTTGGTTATAATGTTATTACAAGTGTGTACCAATGGAGGAGCAATTATATTATGTCCAAGAATGGGAAGGATTAAGATGTGCTTATAGGATTTTTTTTGGATGAGAAATATAATGGGAATGGGTAGGCTTGTAAAGCTTGTATATTTTGTGGGTTGGCTTTATGGGCACATGATGACTTTAAAATGAATGGAAATCTCTTCTTTGCAATGAGAATACAGAGTATAAACTCTGTTATGCACTCATTTAATTTATTTATGGGATGATACTTAATATGATGATGATGGGATATGGAAGGTGTTTAATATTCTATCTGTTTTGGTTGTGTGCATGGCGGGGCTAGTGTGAAGTACAAAAATAAAAACATGTGTGTGGACATTATATTTTTAAAGTTTTGTTTGGTTATAACAATTTTGTTTGAAGACTTGTCTTCCTGGTTTGGTGTGGCTGATGGTATGGTGTAGTGGCTGGCAAGGTGTTAATTTATGTTGGACTCCCTGGAGTTTACTTTCCTTTTTTCCGTGCCCGCCTATTTGTTTCCCTACTGGGTATCTATCATTGGGGAAGTACTGAATATGACTTGTCATAAAAAACCGAAGTTGAGATTAAGAGGTTTCTTACAATTCACTATCTCACAATCTCTAGTGGCCAAAAATATTTTTAAAAGACTGAGTGGCTTCCGTGAAAGAAATTAATCCATTTAAGGAAAAACTCACTTCACTTTCTGTTGTTCCCAAGATGGCTACAGATAATGAAGTGGCTTGGTTAATATTCAGAATGTACTCTGTGAAGGTTGCATTCAATTTTACCAAGTGCTTTGGTATTCAGAAAACGAGTAACGGTTTTCTGATAAAAGCAATTAATACTATTGACGGACATTTTCTACCATGTCATCCTCATCCAGTTATCTTGTTCCGTTAATTGATTTGCTGATGAACACAGAATATGAGGTACCGTTCCGGTAAAAGCAAATCAATAAATAAATAATTAGAAACATTTAAAAGTATTACATTTTTTGCATGTATTGTAATAGGTTGAGTCTTTGTTTCCCCGAATCGATTCTTCAATGACTTGGGACAACACAAAAAAACGGTAATCAAAAGGGAGCCTTAACGAGTTAGGTTGTATCTAATTTTTACGTGACAAACTCAAATATGTAGCAAAACCCATCGCTCCTAAATGATCACATCACAATCTGAAATTACGCTGTGCAAGTAATAATAGTGACTGTGAAATAATGACAGTGTACGCGGACGACTCTCATGTAATGTTAGGAGGATGAGGTGAATTTAACAGAGATCCCAAGAATTTTGACGAGACAGGTGAAGGTACGATGTAATCAGCAGAGCGCAGTAGATCACAGAGCATATTACATTGTACACTTGTCTGCGTTGACGCTACTGAGGAATACAACTAATAATACACATCATTATGTGTACCTATGTAATAATAATGACGATGGATCTTGAGTGACGTCGTCCTAAACTAGTCTTTTTTTGAGGGAAGTATTCAAAAGATGATCCTAAATAACCCATGTTGCCGGTAACATGGGTCACGACAAAGTAAGCTGTGATTATACCTGCCTTTTCTAGCTCTAGCTGGATAATTTCGCGTTAATTCATAACACTTCTAATCGTCGTGACCTTAATAGAGGGTCAATTACATCTTAAGTTGGAATGCGTTATCGATGTTGCCTCTTTGTTTGTTTTTCAGACAATTGTGGGAGTAAATAATTTGTCGAGTAGAGGTTAAATTGATATAAACGTTTGTGGAATAGGATGGCGTGTCTGATTTTAATGTTGGCACATAGATAAGTACATATAATATTGATATGTGATTTGAAGGGTGATTTTTGATTAGAACAGGAGTAGGCAACTCTATACAACATAATATTGCTCTCAATACTAAACACCCAAGCTCACGTTTTTGTGTGACTTTTGTCCAGTTTACATACTGGAAAATTATGTATAATGTATAATGCCTACAAATCAAATGATTACCGATATATTTCGCTCAGCTATTTCTCTTCCACTTCTTTCACTCCATTTCATTGATTTGTTAATTTTTTCAAGCTATATACATAAAATGTCAAGTGCAATAATTAAATGCATAAAATATTCTAATTGCTTTTCATAACCACACAGTCAGCGTCTGCTCCTTTTATGTATATAAGACGACCTCCCATCTTTCTAGCTACCATCATAATTAAAAAGAAAATGCAATAAAAATGTATTAATTATTATCAAGTTAGAGCCTAAGGATGTTATCAAGTAAAAGAACAACACAATTCTCATTTTAATCTGCAGAATAGTAATGAAGAAGTTTCGCTTTTAAACAGCCACACCATAGACATTCACACAACAGCGCTTCTGTTTTATCATCATTTCTTTCCAACTCGTTTTTTATCTCAAATCCTCTTGACTTTATTATTGCAAATTCTTGTGACTATACCCTTCACCAGTCCAGAAAATCATCATCGTTGCAAGTTTAAATAAAAATGCTGACGAACCAGATAGCAAGATCTATCAATCACTTGGTGAATTGCAGGTTTTAACAAGAAACATAAGTTTTCAAAATATGCTTTAGAATTTTTCTTTCATGATTTCTTGACAAGTATGCAACCAAGCGAATTATCAGCAGCCTTATATTATATTGTACATTATACAGTTCAATTCATCCTTGTCTCCCAAAGATCAGATGCGATGAATGAGAGAATGCATGAGGGACGACATGTCAAGCATAATATTAAAGGACAGTACGGGATCCACCACCAATCTGATTCTTAATCCAATGAAGAAAAAATCAGCTTGTTTAATCTGAACGTGATGGAATACGTGTGTGCATGTGAGCAAACTAGATAAAAGCTTTCTGTTCCTTTTCTCGTTGACCACCAAAGAAGATTGGTCTTAATTAACTAGTGTTAGCCCAGAGGTAATCAGAGTCTATTATAAACAAGTTAAAAATTGTTTGCTCATGTTTGCTTACGCATTAAAATGCGAACAAGGCTTATATACATAATGAGTAAAAAAAAATATTTGGTAAACCCAGCTGTGATCTTATTGAAGATGATCAAATTAAAAGAAAAGTGTATTACCAATTTTGCATTCTCATCAGATGGCTTATTACAGCATTGCATTTAATCCTTTTAAAAAGAATCTTGTCCTGAGCAATTTTACCGGATAAGCAGAGCAGAGATGGAAAACATAATTATGCAAATGAACCGTAAATTGGAACTGCTGGATGGTAATTATACAGAACAAAGTGAGAAGCCTTAACAAGATGTGCGTGCATCATCATTAAACGTGAACGAACGCAATCTCAAATGCCATGTGTGAATGTGATGTGCCTGTAAACAAGTGGTAATGAAGATTTTGAAGGAATGCGTAAATGACACTGAGTTATACTATTAGCCATGAGTGGACCAGCGGCTTTGTCCTTTAAGAGGAATAAACCGAAAAGCTTAAATGAGTTAGGAAGCCTGTGTGGCTCAGTTGGGAGACCCTGCATGGAGTAACTATTGAACAGAACCGCAAATCCTGCTTCCGAAAAACGTAATACATTTTTATGTTGAACGTTGTATGCCTGAGAAGTTTCATTATTGCTTTGATTTTCATTTAAAGTTTTTTTAACAAGATTTTTTGAAGATGCAATTGTACTGAAACAATAACAATGTTCTAAATTAGACACCTCATTTATTGCAGAGGAAATTGGAAAAGAGATATTTTTGTAGTTTTTAAAGACTTTGATGACCATTAGCTTAAGAGGTTAAGTACCATACCGAAAGGGCATTCAATTAACGGGGTAATTGATTGAGCTCTCTGTTCTCTACAGAGTGGCAATGAGCAAAACAGTTATTGCCATTGCCAAGTATCAAGTAATAATCCTTCCTGGTGTAGTTAACTGTGGTCAGATGCCGACAAGACAGAGAATGTTAAGGGTAGCACCCTTTGGGTTTCCAGCCATAAGGTATGTAGCGTATGCACTACGCACCCCTTTTGCTTTTTCCCAACAAGAGTCTTTTACTACTCAAGTCATTCTGTGTCTTTTATCATTTCTTCATTTCACAACAAGACGTTTATTGAAGGGAGTGTGCCAAGGGAGGTAATGCACCATTGGGTTTAGGCGATTACAAATTGCTTTTTCTCGTTATGGGCCGTTTCACCATATTACTACAACGTATAAAGTTAGCGGAAAATCCGTAAAAGATCCATTTCTTGACAGTAAAATGAAGAAAAATTCCTCTCTCAGAGATCTATTGTCTTCTGAATGTTTTTGGGCGGATTCTTTGCTTGTCCTGAGAATTGGGTGAAAAAGACGTTTTTCCGTGTATAATTTTTTTTTCAGACAAAACTCTATGCTTGAAGAAAGTATTGCAGCGCAGCTGGAAGTTATTAGATTGGTACACGTGTCCTAATTGACCCATGCTGAGTATTTTGAGCTCATTCATCAATGATTCATCATCGGGAATAAGACAAGGTGAGTTTGAGGTGGTTACATTCTTTTTGCTTAATGACAAAAAGGCAGATGTAATTTTATCGTGATGAGGGCAAAAAGGATTGGCAATCGTACATACTAGTGTATATGACAAACTATCAACATTTTGTAAACTATATGAAGCAAGTAGCAAACTACAGCTACGTTCAAGTTTCTTAGTATTGATAGCGGAAACTTGAAAATAAGAAATATATAGCATGTAGTTTAATAATTAGTTCGCTCATCAGGATATAATCATGCAGCATTGTTGGAAACCAATACACCACCCTCCTATTCGCTAGCTATGGGTGTTCACTTTGTACTGATTGTAATTAAGTCGTAGGAGCTTGATTGAATTGGATGGAAATAAATATATCGCGCGCATACAAGTTATAAGTACAAGTACATTGTCTTACTTTGAAGTTTAAGTAGGTTATATTATTTCTGAGATACCTAAATGGTAAAACTCTTGATGGTATGTATATTTATAATTGTGTGCAGTGTTCGTAAACTGGTAAGACAGAAGTACATAGATGTATAAGCCACAAATACAAATACATCGAACAAGGTGACAACACTCTCTCTGAAGTACACGTCAAACTGATATTTGTCAAGTCGTGACTAATAACTCCTTGCTGTTCCTATTAATTGGCAATGACTTCCAACTTTCAGTACCTTTTAGCGGAAGTCTAAATTAATTTTCTTCCTTTTAATTGCACCAACAAATGTGTTGAGCTCTGCTTAGAATCTTAACTATTATTCCGTTTCTAAACTATCGTAACTATTATTATTCTAAACTATCGTTTTTTAATAATCATCTATTTCCTAGAAGTAGCAAAGAAATCAGTCAAAATGCCAGCAATAGAATACAAAGTTTCTATATGTACCGTCTTTGTTCTTTTTAAATTTTCCAACATTATTATGCAGCCGACATTACTGCAAAACTTTTTAAAAGAAATTTATCCATGTTGGCAACAGTACATTTTTGACAATTTGCTGGAAAGTAAAGATTGCAGTTTCTGGACTAACTATAACTCCTTCGTTGATCAATCAATCTCAAATTACATTCCTGCTACGCACAATTCGTTGACCTTCGTGAACTCAAAAAGTTATTCAGTAACGTACTTAAATACTAAAAATGTGACCAGAACTGATTTTCAAATTAAGCACAGCAAATCTTGTGTAATTCATTTTTTATGCCTTTGTAAAACCACTGCGTTTTTAGTGCCATCTCCTGAAAAACAAAATATGACTGCGTTTCAACAGCTTATAGATCTAAAAACTTTGGGTTTAACTACATCTAAAATCCAGAATTACTTTGGAATTTCAGACTTCAC
>JAHZNG010001166.1:0-61246 GCA_027744375.1 Orchesellides sinensis | reverse complement strand
AAAAAACTCCCAAAGGTACCTGTTGCTATCTGTTTACTGCATTTGCAAGCTATTATTACATTGTCCAACAAAGCCATTTCCATTCATGCAAAAACAAACAATGCCTGCTCCTCTTCTCCAGTATTACAATGTGCACATAAGTTGGCAGTGACGGCTTGGTTAGTGGGGTTGGTATCACCCGTTTTTTACTTTGATTTTTTCAATCTCTAATTGTATCTTTGTATTTCTTTGAATTAAATAAAGATAAAAAGCAAATTTATGACGTTGGAAAACTCATTTCTATGCATGTATGATTATTTTTATTATTAGAGACCATCTTCCAAGAAAAGCTAATGACTTAAAATATTCTATGATGGAACTTTAGAATGCCGGACACAATCCTGCCTGGTATCTAGCATGCATTATATGGATTTGACTGAACATAAGAGTAAAAAATAGATTAATTTTTTGCGTCACTGTTTTATTGACAATGCCTTTTACCATTTGTGACAGGTATGTACATCATGCTTAAAGTTGCTAACGCCATTTCGTATGGATCAAAAGAGACCATAATTTCAGTCACACAGTTTTCTTTTTACATAATGTGGTGACCATCATTCGGCATTATTGAAAATTACTGCGCAATTGTGTGTTAAACGCTAAGAATAAGAATAATGTAAAATTAATTGATGTACAGTTTGTATTTTCAAACTATATTTTTGAGAATGGTTTTTTAGAATGACGTTTTTTTTAATCCATTACCCGTTCCTTCAGTAGAATAGTATATGGGCATCTGACATTTGTGTATATTTGCATGTATATGTTTTAGAAGTCTGCAATAAAAAACTAACAAAATAACAATAGATAATTCTTTGAGCAGAGTAGAAGACGTCATATGAAAGGAATTGTGTGGAAACCTGAAAATCTTTCCATTTGGTCTTTGGAAGCGGGTCTTTGATTTGAGACCTACACTATCTGTTCTGATATCTTAAATATTGGGCTGAGTTCCGGACAGAATGAAAGATAGAGAAACATTTGGAACGAAAAGATCAAATCTAAGATAAGGTAATGAAGAATATCAAAATGCAAAAATGGAACTGATTATTCAATACTGCTTCCGCATAGACTAGAATAATGGTATATATTTATGTACTTTCCATTTACAACAATTGTACCATTTACAAAGAGTAAGCCATTGCTAACAGTAATTTGGTAGGAGTTTATAATAATTTATAAAATTACAATATATTACAATTTACAATGTATTACAAATTACAATACAAAATCATGCACAATGAGAGGACTTTTAGAATACTACACACATACAAATAGCACTTGGCTTGACTTGTCCAACACCGCATACTTGAATCATCACCAAACATTATTCGTCCGTAAATTAAAATCTGTTTTAGTACGTTTTGAAAATAAACTCTGCATCCTATTTATAATATAAAATGTATTTAAATAAATACGTTAGTAAGTTCTAACAAAAAATTAGCAATATGCTGCATATTTTCATCAATATCACAGTAATTACACAATGGGCCATTAAATTTAAGACTTAGTACAAAATCCTCCTTTTAGTATTCATCAGTTGCTTTGCACTGCACCCAAAGTTTCTTGAATTCGTCCAGGTACTTGGATGTAATCCGAGGATCAGTAGACACCATTACATTTTTTTATTCGTCCGTAAATTAAAATCTGTTTTAGTACGTTTTGAAAATAAACTCTGCATCCTATTTATAATATAAAATGTATTTAAATAAATACGTTAGTAAGGTCTAACAAAAAATTAGCAATATGCTGCATATTTTCATCAATATCACAGTAATTACACAATGGAACATTAAATTTGAGACTTAGTACAAAATCATCTTTTTAGTATTCATCAGTTGCTTTGCACTGCACCCAAAGTTTCTTGAATTCGTCCAGGTACTTGGATGTAATCCGAGGATCAGTAGACACCATTACATTTTCATTGTTGGTTGTAACACCCTGAAACATCACAAGCGCTATTAATTAACTAAATTCTGTAAACCAATTTTCCTCGTCTTTATATTTACAGCCTACCTGTTTAGTCCAATTTAGAGATCCTGTGAGGACAGCTTCTTCGTCAATAATGGCAAATTTATTGTGCATAAGGTACCCAGTTGCTCTCATCCTTACTTCAATTCCTGTCCACAAAAAATGATTACATTTTAATTTAAACTTTAAACACTCCATGTCATACGCTTACGTTTATCAACTCCTAAAACCTTACCATTTTTCTTCCATTGTTTAGTTCCATTACTGTTATGCGCTGTCCACGTATCATAATCCGTCACCACTTGGACTAACAAACCTTCCCTATACTTTCTCAGGATTGTTTCCGTTAACTCATGGTGAGAGTTGAGATAAATGCATAAATAAATGGATGTTTTCGCCTCATTAAAGAAATTGATCAATTGTTTTAATGATGAGTCATTTTTAGATGGCATGGGGTCAGGAAAAATCAAAACGGTATTCCATGCGTCTGGTGGCTTTCTCCGATTTAGTGCTTCCAACTGCTCTTGGGATATTTGGGGTGGTTCCAATTCACGAGCTTTTCTTATCGCCCATGATGGCATTACTATCTTCTTGCGTCGTTTAGCATTCTTCTTGCCTTTTAGAGTCTTTGTCTTTAGATAATACTTGTGATAAGCATAAAACACCACTTCGGACGTAATCAACAAGAATCCACCGGCTATTAGCAGAGTAACCCATGTTGGTGTCTTTAATGAAATCATCTTTATTGCCTTTTCTATGAATATTATCAAGCTTGGAAACGGTATTCAGCATTTAACGTTGACTTACGTTTCACAATGACAAGTCAATTTAAACACATGTTAGCTAATTTTGTGATATGCAGTTCAGTATATAATATTCGTATCAAAAATCCACAGTATAGCACAAAACACATCATTCAAGATTGACTTATTTGCCTTGCTTGCTTACAAAATTAAAACGCACGTGAAGTTGTGTTTGTGTTGTTATCCGCCTTGAAGACTTGGGGCATTACATGGAAGCTTGTCACAGCTATTTTGTGTTTTTTAAAATTCCTATGTATGTCTTCTCCAGTTTTCATTCAATACAGCTTACCTTTGTGGATTGTGTATATGAATTGCTTTCAGTTTTTGAATTGGAATGCAATAAATATGTTAAAATGCAAAAATAAAACATTTCATGGATCATGGATTGGTACAAAAATAAATTAGATATGGAAGCAATTAATGAAACGGAATTAGTACTGACACCATATTTTTCATACATCAATATAATATTTTTATTTTTTGACGATATTATTTTTTAAATATTTAAAACGTATCACTAGACTGGCTCGCACAGCATACAAAATCATACAGAATAATATATAAAGGTATTTTCTCTTTTTTTGTTTAAAAATGAATATTACATGATAATTATAAGTTTGGCATTTCCAATAAGCAGACTAAATTAAGTATGTAATAACGTAGACTGGATGACAATGATATAATAAGTCAAAAAGTATAACATAATTTTTTCCCTACGCTTATAACCTCTAACTAACATTAAATAAAGATATTAATTAAGGAAGCAAAATATTAAGCGTACAGTTTCTCTTCTTAACACAAAAACCTATTATTGGTAGTAAAGAAATGCACAAGTACTAATGAATCTTCAATTCAAAAGTCGGAATGGCCTGTTGGAAGTAAATCAAAATAGTTTTAAAAATCATTCTGCTAAAGACAAGGATGTCACTTTTAATGACCACGAATACGCCAATCATACTAAGGTTGGTGCAGTGCTGGATTTCAACATTATACTTAGTCACTTCTTTGCAGGAGCAAAATCCCATAATGACATTAAGCCAATTTTTGTATCCAATGCTGTATCAACAGCAGTAGTGCAGTAAATAGACAATTCTTAGCTATACTATTTGTTGAATCGGTGCATGTAACATATTTTGGCCAAATTACGATTGATCAGTTTAAAAAAGAATTTATATTTTTGCAGAACTAATCTTAGGACTCCTAAGTTAGAAGCTTACAACATACAATATAATTGAAACTATACAATTTTAATCAAGGTTAAAGAAATAAATTGACCAAGTCTTAAAATGCATGGAAATAAAGAGCCTGTCATAAAAATGTTAACAAAAATTGCTCCTTCAATTTTAAATAGAGAAATTTCAGAACCCAATTACCTAAACAACTTCCTCTGGCCTTGCACCTACACCCCACTGGTCGATGTGTTCGTAACACTCCCATCATTAGCATAACATGAGAAAACTTATTGAGAAGACAAAAAATACAAGAAGTTGAAAATTAACAAAATAGTATTTCTCCTTTCCCATACACTATATGCATAACTATTTTTACATGGAACGAACTATATATGTATACGAAACTCGACAGATATAACATTGATACACCTACAATAATTAAATGGTATATTGTGTAACAGCTTACATTGATAAATAACAACATAAAATTAGTTAAGTTTGATTTATCTGTTCTATATAACACGACGAGCCTTCCAGGCCTACTCAAGAATCTTACCTACATTTCTCTCCATGGACGTTCGCAGGAGCAAGCTCGCCAGTCGCCCAACTTTTTAAATTCTTAAATAATGTCCACATGTACTACCTATTCGTTTAACTGTTTTAACTAATTCTATATAATACCTTAATGGATTTATCGATTGACCGCTGTTACAAACATCGTATGTATTTACATACATTTTACCGATTTCTTGACCGGATTTACACGCGCACTCGGTCTATTTTGTGTGAACTTTCGTGTTTCTACATCTTAATCTAGTCTTCACAGCTTTATCGTTAATTCTTACTCTAAGACTTTATACAGTATTTATACGAACAATATACAAAAATTGACTTTCACAATATGTTACAAGTTTTAGTCAATCGCTCACTCGTTCACGTAGTTTCTAAATGCCATTAAGATAGGAATCAAAATTAAACTTCAACAAAATATATATATTTTATAGAGCGAGACAACTTGTATATATAACCTAGCTATTGTTTTAAGATTTAATCTGAAAGGTCATCATAATCACTCTACAAATGAAACTACTCAACGGAAACTAATTTGTAGAGAATCTTTTTATATTTATGTATAAAATAAAAACCTCACAAAAGATAAATCCAGCTATTTTTCTCTCCCTAAATGAATAACTATAGTTTAGCACCTTTCAAAGAATGATCATGACAGTCTGATGATCTGAATTCATGCACTCTTTTATATTGCAGTAAATACAGTATTTTAGTTACTTTAACATACATACACTGATTGCGCCCCGCTAGCCTCTTCAACGTCAGAGAAACTACTACTTCATAGAGTGGAATATATCATAGCCGGATCAAAAACCCCAATACATACTTTTAATGCCTGTCCCTTGCTTCTAACTTGTGTATCACAAAGTTAAGCTACTTACATGACAAACACGACCACTTTCACTTCAGCCCGTTCATTAGACTCTTCATTTGTGGCTACATACACTTTTCTTTTTATTTATATTTATATGTAATACCTTGTACGTGATGGTACTCTTTTTTTGTTGAGTTTGTAGTATGAATGTATATATTATGAACTTGTTGACACATTGCAATTATCCAACAGAAAAACGAACACTGACAACAAATTGTTTTACCTTGGTATGTTATACTAATAACAATAATAACTCTTTCTTTATGAACTTGTTGACACATTGCAATTATCCAACAGAAAAACGAACACTGACAACAAATTGTTTTACCTTGGTATGTTATACTAATAACAATAATAACTCTATTTCTTTAACCTATTTTACGCATGCATCTCGTCGAATAATAATAAGTATATTTTGCATTTCAGGAACTCAAGAAAAACCGGCATGTACTCACTCTAGTAAATGCAAAAATGACATTGTACGCGGACAAAGGATGCAAACATATTTGTGTTTGTATTGATATAACTACTGACATGACAACAATTAGCTTTTCAACTAGAAATAAATGCCTACAGAATTTAAGATATTTTATACTGTGTACGATTGTATAGCATATAATTATACCACTATGCGTAAATTGTAACAAACGCTCAAACACCTTTTCTGACGTATGACAAGGAAGATAAAAATATTTTCAAAATGATGAAACTCGCTTCATCATTCTATACGCTAACGCTTTCATTCGATCTATTATGCATGCAAATGAAACAGAATGGCACATTATAATCTGACTAATTGTTTGCACGGCTTAGATATTAAAACATTAGAAGAGAAAAAAGTTAACGTGAAACACACATGCTTACGTTCTAATTATGTAAGTATTTTCATTCCATTACACATCTCTGCATATTGACTATTTTGTCACACAAAATGAAAAGTAAACACAATGTCTAGAATTATAAATCTGTCATGTGTTCATGCTTGTCTCCGTGAAATTACTCCATAAATACAGCCGAAACTTGAATCATGCGTTCGCTTTAAACTCAATTCTTTTATGCTGATCTGTCTCTCAAATGTTTATTATTAAATGAAACACATCAATTTGAGATTTAAAAACCCACGTGTTTTAAGTTACGATAAATTCAGTCATCAAGTCTTCATTCAATCTTCTCTGATTGTTTCATTCTCATTGTCATATGGGGAAAATAACTCGAAAAGTCTGTTTTTGGAAATGGAATGCAGACGTTTTCACAATTAAAAATACCCGCTGATGATAACTAATACTACTAATACATACTTTTTTGTTACGACAGTAACTAAAATGGAGATGACTTCCATGTAAGAAAAGTGTAAATTTAAGTTAGTTTACTGATTTTTTGGCCATACTGCGATTGCTAATTTTTTCTTAAATTAGTATTCTTCGACAAGCTCCCTCGATCCCGCGATCACGAGAAGAAAGTGTTTTAGGCGTGAAATAAGCTTTGATGATTGTGGTCTGTTGTATTTATTAGTGGATCATACACAGGGATTTATAAGTATTTCACCATGACAAGCATGTGTTTTACGGGAGACCCAAAGCATCAATTTCTGTTATCGCTTCCAGAAAAATGTGATTGGAATGAGTTATGTATATAATTTGTAAAATTGGATTGTCGGTAATGAAAGGTTTCGTTTTCTGATTTTTTACAACAGTATTCACCTATTTATCACACAATACCTATTTGAAAAACGCCTAAATGATCTTTGTGTGGAAATGCCGATTAAACTAGGAAGTAAATTTTTGATTTCCTGTATAGGAGGCAATCAATTTGGATGAATAATTGGATTACTCATAATATTATTATATCCACCGTCTAATTCTATCAAAAAACCAGATGAGTCTATAATTAGCGTACGCGTGATAAGAACAGCGGGTAACTTTAGTTCAATTTTTGGACTGGTGGTGTGGGACGTGATTTTCTTGGTCGTAATTGTAGTTTTGGAATTTTAAGTTTAAAACTTATGAATTCGCTTAAAAAATCCAGCTAAAGCGCTCGCGTTTCTTCTCGACGAGGGTGAGCTTGCTTCAGCCTTATTTCAAGAGAGCGGCTCCGGGATCATTTCCACGTAATTTTCCGGAATTAAGCCTGTTTTACCTCGCAGGGTTCCTTCAAGCCAACCTGGTTCACAAGACGGGCGAACTACACCAAAAAACAAGGAACTCACTTAAAAGCTGGAAACAAAAACGCTCGTTGCTTGAAAAAATTTCAACTTACCATTGGAAATAATTTCATTTGGTTCAAAAGAAAGCTCGCCATCGTGTTCACCAATGCAAGCGTAAAGAGTTCTTGCACATTTTCTAAAAGTAAGTACAAACAAACATGTGCAATCAGAAAAACAAGTTATTATACAGTGGCTGGTTTTATAAGAAAAAATATATGAGATTGCTTACGAAAAGTCAGTTTTGCTCGCGATGCTCCCAATTGTGGGTGTACCTGTAAATCCTTTGACAGCCGCGATTCCTAAAATAAAAATGCATAAAAAATCATTACTTATAATTTATAACGAAAGTCCATAGTATAATTACATATAATTTCTAACAAATTACTAAGAAATCGTACTTGATCTATTTCCATAGTCTCGTCCGTTGCTAAGATGATGCTCTGGTGGTGGCTGGTATGGCGGTGGTTGTGGAGGATGTCCCATTAACGCAGATGGTCCTGGCCAAGATGCAACAGACTCGCTACTGCTGCTACTGTTAGACGTGCCACGGTCTGAAAACAGGAAAAAAATCACGGTTTAAAAAATCAGATATTTATTTACAACTAATTGTCACCAAGCAACATCTTTCTTGCAAAACGGTGAGTATAAGACAAGACAAATGTGTGAAGCTGTCAGAACTGACCATTACTGTTATTCAAATAAAGCTGAGAGAAGCTGTTTTCTTTTGAATCTATGAGCGTAGACCCTTGACCAGAAGAATTGACTACGACAGCGCCGCTGGCCCTAGCAAACTTCGGCACGACGTGTGAAGCTGATCGATTACTAGCCTCCCTTTCTGGAATGGATGAGTGGGAGCCTAAACTGTAAGAGAGGGGAAGTGGCTCACCGTTGCTTTGGTTGGATGAACTGGAATGAGAGCTGGAATGCAGGGAGTTCACCGTTGCCGTCGAATGGTACAGCCCACCGCCGATTCCAGAGCTACTGGATGACTGGATGTTGTCCCACGACGTACGCATTGGACCATCATTGTAAGAAGTGACTACCGTCTGAGAAATATACAAAGAATTTTGTAAGATAGTTTAAACTTTTTTGTGACAATTTTCTACATCATCCCTTCAAAACTTACATGTTTCACTGGGCTGCTTTGCGGCCGATGGTTCACAACTGCATTGGTGGAGCTACTTATCATCGGGAGCAACTCTTTTGACACTTCGCACGGCAAAGGTTTAGTTTTGAAGATCTGAAACAGCGGAGCAATGATATGTATTAAGTAAACAGTCTTCTAAATTTTACTTTATTTTAAAATATACGTTATTCTTGCATTTCGAAAGCTCGTACCTTTTCACAATTTTCAATGAGAATCTCAACAACCACATTGCAAAACTTGATATCCATGATGGCAGCAACAGTTTCCTCCTCCGGGCGTAGAAGAGTAGGACCAAAGCAAACTCCCAGGTTGCTGACAGTCATCTTGTTCGTTTCGGACTTGGCTGCCACGCTAAATACATTTTAAGTACAACTGAAAAGTTTGGCCAGAAAAGGCTGCTAAAAATAGCAAATAAATGAGTTAGTGAATTTGTCTTACCACTGCAAATGGGTAATTAAAATCTCCAAAATTTGGAAATGTGCTGGTGGTAATCTGTGTACTAGTGCATGCACATCCGCAATCCTTTGTACTCTAGTCTCCTGTTCTGTAATAAAACAATATGGTAGATTGTTTAAAAGATGTAAATTTAGATTTAAATTTAATGTAGATTTAAAATATTGCATCTTTTTCTTACTGGCAGCTATGATGAACGACTCATGCAACCTGAATGTCATTACGGGTTCGGGCAAATTTCGAAAGTAAGTTTTGAGAGCACTCGTAATCGTTTTCGTTTCCCATTCGCAACGATCACTCAACACAAGCTTCTCAATCTTGCGACGATCTAAACCACTAGCGAGAAGTTTTGACACCTTGGAGCTTACACCGACCAGCCGATAAAGGCCTTGTTCCTCCAGCCCACGCGTCTCCAGTTCTGCAATGCATTGTTGCACAAAACTGAAACCTACGTCGTCGAGACATGTCTCCTCTGATTTGGGAACTTTCCCGGGTGGACCGTACGTCTAAAACAAGTAAGACAAATGTGTTATTGGGTTTTTATTCAAATTTACTTAAATAAAATGCTTTTGTTTTAGGTTACAAAAGACCACTTACCGGTTCTCGCCCATCCATTGCATCAAGCCAGAGCCTACGATCCTCCTCGGAAAGTGCCTGTAAAGTGAATACGACGCCGATTCTATTCTCAGTCGTCAAGTCAAAACAAAATCTTTTTTCGATTGAGTCTGACATGCGGCGTGTGCATGATTTCAAAATAATCTCATCCGTTCCTGTCTATAATTGGCAAGTGCGAAAATAAAATATAAAAATTAAGGAAAACAAGTTGCAAATTAAAATGACAAAAAATAAATTATAAATTTAAGACAGAACAAAATCTTACAATTTTTCCAGAGATCTGATTGTACGCTATCATAGTAAATTTCCTAGTGGCCTTCTCATACATGCAATAATGCTTCACCCAACTACTACCCAAAGCCTCTGTGAAATTCATACAAATTCAGATTTGGTTACAGTCCTGATGAGTGTTCAAGATAATTGCAAGTATTATGCATGAATAATTAATTGTTGCATTATAAATGAGCTCGAGGCACATTTCTATAACATTTTCATTGCAACATAGCTTACTTTTTTCCAAAAGATACAAATAACCTTGACGTGCATAGTTTTTATCTAAGCCACCTGGATCCTTCTAAAAAATTAAAACAAAATAAGATTGTTTACTCTAAATTGCATCATAAAACAGAAAACAGGAAATGCAAAAGTTTGAAATCATTAAATGAGACTAGGCTCTTTTCAAGTAGTGCATTAGTTAAGCTTAAATTCAAACGCTTGTCAATCGACCAACTAGGTAGCAAATGAGTACTTAAAAAACTAAATCTTAACTAATTCATCGAGCTATCAGGCAATTATTAATAAAACACACCGTTATAACACATAATGTTTTATGATAGAAATATTGTGCATTTTTTCGACTTCAACAGCAAATATTAAGATCAATCAATCAGCGCTCTGCCAACATATATATGTAAACTTGCCTGTTATCAGCTTTCAATTCTAAGAACAGAAGATCATAAATAGAAAAGCGAAACAAACATTTTTGTCGAAAATAATGATGTTGTTTCTAGGAAATATTATGATCTACAGTTACAACGTTATATATTTTCGCCTACAAAACTCAAATACGTAAGTTGTTTCATATATTTCTATAACATATGCCATATTGTCAATGCGTCTTTCTTCAGAAAGTATGTAAGAGAATAAAAATTGTTCGAACCATTTAAAATAATTAAAACCGGTTAAGAAACAAGAAAAACTAAAGCGTTGATAATATGAAGCGAATGTATAAGTCCGCATGCATGTAAAAAGTGAAAGTAGAAACAAAAGCGACAAACAGATACCAATAATTTAGATGACCAGCTTACCGACTTCCGAATTTCCAGCATCTTGTTCATTAGGGACTTGGTTTGATCCCGAGCAGTCTCAAAATTTTCTCTTGTCTGAAATTTCGAAAACACAATTTCAAAAAAGACAAACGTTAGTTTGACAAAAAATCGTCTCTGACCCAGCAGGAGAAAGCTTAAAACTGGATAACTATTATGAAAACGAAGTTTTTGAAAACGTGTCTAAAGGAAATAACAAATACTTGTTCAGTTTTTACTCGACTCTGAAGTCGTTTGATCCAGTCTCTCTCCCTGATAGCAAGTTGAACCAAGTTTCTCACAAAAGTACTTCCAATTAATCGGCTCAACATTGCAAATATTAACTAAGAGTCACTTCCAGAGATGAACGTCATGAAATAGTTTATATGATCTGTTCAGAGGACGACGATCTGAATCAAAGCCAAATGCTGACTGAGACATATGCGAATAGAAATGAGAGCGTTTTATATGCATGAGTTGAGGATGCAACGCCAATCCAAGAAATAGTTGCAGAAAAGGTATTTGATCAAATATGATGATCTAGGTACAACATTATTACAACCACAACTTTCTTTTCTAAACCTACTCATGTATTTGCATACGTCTTTGCTCGGAGTTTAAACATGGAGTTTGAGGGTGTTCATGTTGCAAGATTCAACCTCACTAACTTTCAAATCATGTACGGACTTAATACACCCACGAATCTCTGGAGAAAGCAATGTACGTAATGGGATGTGACAATGTGAGCATGGCTACCTCTCAAGTTTCATTCTCAAGATCATACGTTCAATTACCGTTACAGATTAAACGCAATTCAAGAGATTTTACAAACCAAAATCAAAATAACGAATTTTTTTCGCAAAATCTGCCTATCATTATGTATTTAAACATATCTGGGGAGCTAAATTCAGACTTGCTATTACTATTACCCCCTCATTTCTCGTTACAATAATTTTCCACTTGCCACTTCATTTTCAAATACTCACTGCATCCCATTTTGTCTTAAACAAATACTGTGGCGTTCTTACCGGATGAAAGCATAGAAGCACGCTGATTTCACTGCATCATTTGTTTGCTAGGTCATCTTGAAGTCTTGATTTACAAAACCGGTGGATTAGCATGAACAAGTTTACCCCTAATACGAATTCTAGACTACAGCTCAGTTATAAAGTACAGAGAATTCCTGCTCCGGCTGCCATTATCTCCCTCCCTCTGAGTCTACCTTTCTGTAACAGTACTTTCTAACATCTTTAACTAAATTGTTCACAACTAACAAATCCCTAACTACTTAACACATTACACTGACTCTTTTACAACAACTGACATCTCTGCTCTACCCGTGCTCACCAACAGGAGTTGCTTTATTCATTGTAACCTATACTATAAATGGCTTTCACTAAAAACCATTCCCAGTAGGAGAAAGTACTGACATGGCCTCTTCGTATATTTCGGAAAAGTTAATGCTTTCTCATAGATCATGTAATATTATTTTGATAACTGAACAAAAGAAGAGTGGGTTTTGAAAAGGAATGAGGCACTTACATTTTGGATTCGCTTCTGAAGATCCGTCATATACGGTTTGTAGTCAGTGGCAACTTCGTGGCCTTGGTGGTAGAACGTCAGCCAGCTGTACATAAAACCGAGGAGCTATTGGAAAATTTAAAAATAATACCAGTCATTAATAATATTCGAAGTAAACAAAATTATTCGAAATACTTATTTCGTAAAAAATACTTCATGAGCCCAAGGTGATCATGTCATGCATAGTTTGTATCATTTGATTTATATAACTAACGCTTCCACTCTTTTTAAAGGTACAGCATTTTTATTATATTAACCCCAAGGTAATAATTTATCTGTATATTATTTAGCGCAACAATAAAAGGGTATTAAAAAGAAAGAAAAGCATTTAAGGAAAACTGTCACAAATGACTAGCATGAATCTGACACACAGACAAAAGATCTCATCGAGAGAGTCAGGCGAAATACACTTGAAGTAACTACATCAATCGCATCATGAATAAAAGGTAGTAAAAAGTCATTTAATGATATACAAAAAGGCCGGAAACTATGTGTAATTTGACTGACTTTGAATGTACATTTCTTATACAATTAAACAAATCACTCGAATAAAAGGAGAAAGGAAAAGAGAAATAAAGATGGACGTAGTCCAAAGTATCTAAAACAATTCTGGTGAACTAACAATTTTTTTCAGTTGTTACTTTCCATAGCTTGTCGCCTTTTAGTAGTTGTTACCAACTAACAACTATTTCTAATGTATATACATACTTCACATTAATATTTATTTATGACTTTCTTTTAATTCGTTTGGAATTTTTCTTACCGTTTCAACAAATTCGTATTTTTTGCACTCTTGTACTTCTTGCAGGAGAAAAACATACGTTAGGCTTGCTTGGCAAAAATGACGCTGTTCCATCTCGAGCGAGGCATCGGCCTAAAAGAAAGTAATCAAAATATATATGTATGACATTAGAAATTTACATTTTAAACGCAATCTGAAAACTACATATACGCTTTATACGAATTGTTTGTTGTTAAACTTAAGTATAAAAATAAACTAACAGACTCATCTTAGTGTTTTAACGATGAAGCACCTTAAAACTGTGTTTTTGTCATCAACAGTATGTATAATATATGTATTATGCATCCCTATTCACCAGTGATACGTTTCAAAACCTACTTTCCACGATAACCAAAACTAAAACATAAAAAACTTCAATATTATTACTTCCCGTTGAGAGATTTGTCATTTGACAAAAGCACAAAAGCCAACTGAGAAATGAAGATGAGTATAATAGGTAATTACTACGTTTGCAAAGTAGGTTATTTCAATACTGTACATCATGGTAGTACCTGTTGTGTCATGCAAGCATTAGTTACTAATTAAACCAACATACTGCTGGACATATTCTTCCAAGTTGTAAAAATATCCAAATGCGATTACTCAACATGTATATTTATTTATGCATTCCCTCTGGAAACGACATGCAAATATGGAGGAAGCATAGCATAGCCATAACCATACTAAACGTAAGTAATCTGCATTGGCTCGAACTGCTGCATGTCAAACACCAATTAAAACTACAGAGACGACTGAAAAGAGATGAGACGTCAACAAAAACTAATTCTGATATGCCTTAACGGTCTACAAACTACAAACCTTGTATATACACTTATACGTGTATTCTAGAAAGATATGAAATTTAAAAATTATACATTTGTGTTAACTTATGTCACAACCAAAAACAACAATTTTGTGTGTCATGCCATGATGAAAGCAAATATCAATTTTTATAATAGAATTGTGTTTCAACAAAAGACATGATGGCATACAACATAAGAAGACGGACTGTAAAATAATACAGAGATTGTAACAATTTACCAAATCCTCAACCATCGTTGCAAATAAAGGTGGCAACAATATAATATTATTTATACAAGGTCAGCAATCGAATAATTATATGTGTAGGTTACGTTGTGTGAGTCTGAGCTACATGTCAGAATTTGAGCATCACCCACAACGACACATAAGCACCTGCTGACCTTTGGCTCGTTACAACATGGTATCAGATATCAGTGAATACGACAAAAATGTCAACCCGAATCATGAAATTGTATTACAGCTTGTGTGTATCCATCCATGGAAAGCATACCACCTTAACCTGAGAATATAAAACCCACATGGAAAACACTGACCATATACCTTAAAATTTGTACAACACTTTTACGTCACTACACGTAGGCAACCCCAGTAATTATTAAAAAAAATACATTATGCTCAAATGAGTATATGATATGAATAAGAAGTTATATTGACATGAAACGGTTTAAACAGATAAAGTAAAAAATAGTCTGGTCTATTTCAATGTTCAACTGACTCATCAGCATCATACCTTAACCGTGATCTCATTACTTCTCTTCCACTTCAGCCAATAGTAACCCAACTTACGATACGTGCATCTTTATCAATATCGGCACAGTTTTCAAAAATACTTTTCTATGAGACACGATGACCATTTACTGCATTTACTACTTCTTCTCTAGTAGATGTAAAACGCAAGACGCACCACAGCAAACAATGCAAGTGTCACCGTGACCATTAATTGTTGGCAAAAGCGTGTTCTCGTGAGAGGATAAGGTGAAGCCTGTGCAGATTGTTTAAATCCTCATCATCATCAGTTCATTCTTATATCGAACACAGATATTATCCGAACTTTGCTACAAACATGGTCATTATAATTAAGTTTATTGAGTTTCCAGGCAGTGCGGTTCCACTTTGAGAGTGAAAGCACAAGTGCAGTCACCCCATCTCTCACTCCAATTTTATTCTTGTTACTACCACCACTCAACTTTTGCAAGATTCGGGTAACAACAGCAGATGAAAAAAACCAACGAATAACTTTTCACTTAAGAATAGTTTATATTTGGCACACCGATGATGCAAAATGTGTCATTTGCTGTCTTTCACGACAACATAACATAACCATTTGCTGGGACGCCAGATTGTTTGCATTACTTAAGCTAGTGCATGACCACCACCTGCTCCTTAATGTTCATGGCACTTCCATTGCTAATTATTATATCGACCGTGACAAACAGGTGTGTCACCAAAATGGACACAATTATTCTTTGTTGTATCCCTTACAATTTCACTATTACTGAGTTCACTGGCTTATCCAATGCGATTTACACTTATCCACAAGATGGTTTAAATGGGAAGGCTTGACACTACAGAAGTATACTCAATTTATTTAGTATTATTTTTAAATTCAAATCTGTGCTTATTTCTACAAACTACTTCGTAAGAAAGTATTTAAGGTAAAAAAGCTGGGAATCAACATGTATGATGCACTTATAATTTGATTGCCCTTGCTAACTTCATTTTCATATCTGAATTTCTCATACTTTGATTCTAATTTTGTACTCGCATTCTTTTATACTATAGGTTTGAAATACTGCAAGAATATTGACATTGAAAGGGTAAAAAACAATCAGTCAGCAAGAATTAGCAAGCCTTTACTATGAAAGGAAAAGATAATACATGAAGGACAGAAGGAGTAGTTGAAGTAGAGCTGTGTGCGTATTTTCAATGTTATTCTGCATGGACACCAAAACATGGGTATATTTAGATCCTATATTATATCTCCAACCATCATCATTTCAAGGATGATATTAGGGTGCCAATAAACCAGGAGAAATGTAGGGAATACTGAATGTAGTTCGGTATATAGACGCAAGGGCTGAGAGTATGCCATTCAACATGCAAGGGTATAAAAACAAAATTCGGGCAACTTTCGTGACAACAAGAGAACACACACTTTCTCCGCTTATGCAAATACATCTCTATCTCTATAATATATCCGTGAATGAATACACACATACAGCCACGAGCACGCTTTCATTCATAAAATGCTCTTCCTACTTTCTGCTTCCTTTTGCTGTCTGAAATAATATTTTTATATGTGTCTTGTGTAATAAATTAAATTATTTTTGAAGATTTTGCTGAAAAACATTAAATTTACAGTTAAAAAGCGTCTTCTTCTATGTAGCTCATCCTTGATTAAGTAAGATTGTAATAGAAACAATGAGGCATGTACCATTTACACGATATGTATTTGTATATCTATTTTATATTATAGATTTCGGACATAAGAGATCACTGACGACGTTCTTTCTCTCTCCAACGTGAACGACAATGCTTTTATCTGACCAAAACGACACTCTTGCCATGGTTTTGCTTTGGTTGCTATGTTGTTGTCGTGTACATATTTGTGTTCTATTCTGTACATAACCGAATGTCACACATACGCATCATATAATCATCCGACGAAGATGGCTGGGATACCTACATTTATGTGTAGTATGGTGTGGTGCTTTCTTTTGCAAAGCTTTGCAGAGAAGAGATCAAGAGAAAGGAGGATGAAGGTGACGGTCGTCCTAGGAAAAAACCAAACGTAACGCGATACACGACATTATGGGGAGAATCCATGCTGTGATGAAGTATATATACATCTAGTAAGTTCCTCTACAATGTAGAACTAGTAGGGTTATAATTTTATAAATGTTGTCAAGGGTATAACATGCATGCATTATGTGTATTATGTACATACATAGTTATAAGCATTTCCTCTCTCCCTCGACTAGACTTGACTCTGTTCTTGCTATTGCAATGCAGCTTCAAATAAACTGTACAAGCATTCCTCGCACAAACGCGTAATATATATGTAATGCATGAAATACTGGAACTTGGAAAAGTTTGCGAAAGTTTTAAAGGGAATTGCTTTCTTATTAAGATACTAATGTTGTAAGTTACAACTCTTCGTTTGCAGTCTGCAAGGGCAAACCGGATGTGATACCTACTTGAAGGAAATCTATTGCTACTTAAGGAAAGTTTTGCACGACAAAACTGCATAAATTTAAAACAAAGCGTACGGTACATGAAACAACATATTGAACATAACAAATTTATATACTTTATTTTTTTAATCTGCACAATTTTTAATCTGCTGCCTACAGTTGGAAAATCATAAAGATCTAATATATCCACATGCATCACGAAATAATCTTTTCCAGTACTGTTGACCTAAAACTGTTCTGTCAATAATCCCGTATCTGACAATACAAATGATATATGTAAGTAGTAAAACCGAATACCTTAGTACATCTAAGTCAAATTATTTCTTCGAAACATGTTTTGCAATTAAATTAAAAGTGCTGATTACAGACGAACAGCCATACTCTCAAATTGGTACCACCGTTACAAAGGTAAAAAGTAAAAATAAAACAATTTCACGTTATTACTTTTTAACGAATGAAATACTTTATGTTACGACAAGCCCTTAAATGCACATCCTGCTTTCCAGTTAACCAATGTTACACAATCATTTTTCTACTGCCGGAAGTGACATTACAACTAAAAATGCATCATTATCATTCTGAGTTGTTTCATTTCGTCGTGGTTTGGGCAAATGACGATTGAAAGGTTTTATAACAATTCAATGATTTCTAAGAATGATTTGAGTCTTGTATCATTTCATGAAAATAGTACACAATTCGTCTTGCCTTTTACTAATAGCTTTTAGTTTCCTAGCTTTACTCACCTCTTGCAGTATGTTGTCCTGCTTCTTCGTTGACAGATTCAGGTAACGTTCTTGACTCTGACAAAACTTGTGTGTCTGCTTCTCAAACTTCTTTTTCCCTTCCTGCAAAAATAAAACAAATGAGTTTGGAAATGAACTGAACTGTATGCGGCACACTTTAAAGAGCAATATATTACTGTATTTATGGAAGGTTACCTTAACATCTCCAATCTTTTTCTTTCGGAAGTCATCCAATGGTTTAATAAAATGTTCATATGCTTTTTCCAACTGCAAAGTATAAAAAAGTAAATTTTTAATTCCATTTATACATCATAGTCATTAAAATATTTTCTTCATTTATCATCCTCAAATTGAATTTGTTTCTGGCTCTTTACAAATCGACAAGGATACCTGGTTTTAAATATTCAGTGATTTTACAGTATTCCAACTTTGACTTACATATTCGTATCATAAACTTCAATGCAACTATGCAAAATGATCAACAATAGCTGCCTACTCCGAAATAAAGTTGCAAGGTATTATTAAATTTTAAAACATACATAACTCCTATGAAGCTGTCAAGGCTCTAATCAAAACTAAGATCCTCAGTTCCTCAATAAAAACTAAACGGGACTTTTTCGGGTGTTTTCCTTTAACATAGAGGATAGAGAAAACTCCATTTGACTCAGAAACGTCTCTATACATTTATATTGAATTGAAGCTAAACCAAGGACGCAAGCCGGTTCAGAGCGCATATATGTATATTGATGGTGCCATGCCATAGCGTAAGTCATAGTCATGATGGCATATACTATAATACCTTTACGAAAACAAGTCATTAATACAATATAAAAAGTTGTCATGTATATCATTTTAAATTGCCAATAAAATGTAATCAGCATTTTGAGGGCTTCTACTTTATTATGACATGTGGTAATTTGTATTTGGCATGCATGCAACAGTTTCTCAATAAAAACATAATCGCATTCCAAAAAACTTAATTGACACATTTCTCCTTTAATCTGGTTTGTTTCTGTTTCAAACATAAAAACCACATTGACTTCTATTTCCCTTTCCGTGTTTTTAACTTGCTGGAAAGAACAGGCTCCACACTGTCGCACTGAATCTTTCTACCCACAAGCCTTCTTTCTAATCATTAGGTACATCAGTAAATATCTTCCAGTCCAGATCTTCCATAATTTTGGACAAAGAAAAACCGACTATATCATGAAATCTATCCTGATACCATACTGATGAGATGATCATCAGTAGGTTGCGTAAAGAGATACATTAGCAACTGCTATGAGACCATGTATCAAAAGAATTTAATTGCTTAAGCAGATCCTACTAGACTAGTGGCTAGACTAGGCATATATGTATTTTTTATTGTTTTTTGTAATTTCTACGTTCTGTTCACCCTTGACACACTAAATAGATGATGGGTGCTCAAGTGTAATTTGAATTTTTCACACGCTGCTTTTATTTTGCATTTCACTGATTTACCTTTTTTGAAAAAAGGAGCCAGTTCTACAAACCATACTGATTACTAAGCACGCTAGGAAATTCCAAACTAAATACCATTCCTTTTAACTAAAAGTCATCGTCATCTCCAGTCTGTCGCTTTAACAGAGAATTTGTTTTTAACGTACATTTTAAAAGCAGCATGACTTGAGTAAAGGAGACGGGTAAAAATCGTTAACATTTTATAAAAGTATTTTATACAACCCGACTCAGCAGGAGCATAATATTATGAGGGTCGTAAAAAGTTTTTTATTGGATTCTCGTTGCATGTAAAAGCCAAAAAACGCCACATGCATAAAAACCTGCGAATGTAGCGAATAAGCAATACAATGAAGATGGCGTATCCTACGTAAATGCAATGCAATGTTTATATGCAGAATACTGATGACTACGAACTGTCGTAGTCCTAACTAACAACATGCACGAGCTTTTAAAACATTAAACAGATGAATTGTATACAACGGGAATTTTATGAGAAGAGTACGAAATGCATTGGGGAAAAACTATAAAATCTTCATTTTCAAATTAAAATGCTTTGCGCAAAGAGAGAGCAATTTGACTCGTAAAAATAATTTGCAAAATTGTATTAATTATGCATGCTAATTATTCAGGCTGTTTGGCAATTCCAAAGATACAACGTTTAGTTTGATTAATTTAACAGCGTCTTAATTAAAGTTTCACTTAAGTAGTAAAAACCTGGGGGGACAGACGGAGACATGTGGGCTAATTTACCATTTTAAGATTTTATTAGTTACGCGGCTGCACAGTCACAACTATGCAATTAACCGGCTTACCATTCGATCCCGTTCATCTTCAATGGATGATATAAGATGGCTAAACTGTCTGAGAGAGTCTGCAATCACGATTTCATCATCCGTCCGGTTGCTTCCTATACATTCGAAATGAAAGTTTTCCAGGGATGACGCCAACGCCCTCTGCGCTCTGGATAAGACTGAAAAACAAAAGAAATTTAATTCCAAAATTAATCTAAATTTCGAGAATATACACATAACACACAAATCAGCCAAGGGCAGCCTAGTCGACTGGTATGGTATTCAATACATACATTTTCACTCTAAATAGACACTATGGGGTTCAATCCTCGTCAGTGGCAAAAATTAATGAAATATGGTAATTAATGGTATTGATTGAACGTAGCGGAGCTTGTAGCGCTGTAGCTTTACAAGATTACTGCCTCTTAAATATCTGCTGCTTATAGCATCAGTAAATGTTAGAAGCTCCTGTGATTTGAGTGATTATCAGTTCTGTTTGAGTGATTTACTTTCCGTGAGGCTAGCTTATCAAATAGTTCTTCTCCATTCTTTACATATTATATTAGGTAAAATAGGGTTGCAATGGACCTAAAGTGGCTTGAACAAAGGTTCGGGTTATACTCTGTAGTTTAGTCCGCACAACCTAGACAAATACATAAATACATATAATACAAAACAATAACGGTTTAAAACTTCTAATTATGAATCTGGAAAGAATGATTTGACATGTTATGAGGATTGCATAAATTGTAATTGTAAGTTAACAAATGCTACACGTGTGCGATTTATATTGTTTAGTAAAGTAATTAAACTGGAAGTGGTCTGCTAATCAGTCTAATGATTTTCATAGTCAAGGTCACACTAAAATAGGACTTAATCCTTGTCTGCATTTGAATAATTTGCCTAATGACATTCGCGTGTACCGTTACGTAACTCTGAATCCGTGCCGTGTGGGGTGAAATGGATTAGAAAATATCAATTGGAAAACTGAAAAGCACTTTCACACTTTCTATTACACTTGACATTAAAATAAGGCCTTGTAAAGCTAGCGCTTACACGTGTGTCACGTTATGCTTTCAGTACAGTCAACTGTGCAGGTTTGATTCGTTTAGATATGAGAATGGAAAATGTATACGTTTTTTAAGTGCATGGTTTTCTGTCTCGACTGGACTAGATTTGTTTTTCGTATTAAAAAGGCGATACAAATACAACAGAAGAGATTATTCGAATGAACCCAATCATATTGCATTGTAGGAAATCTCTGTTTATTAAATTTCTGTCTGATTGTGTGAGTGTGAGTAGCAAAACAATACAAATAAAAGATCCAGTTAATACATTCATATAGACATACATACTTGTTCTGCAGACTCAGACTTGGCTTTGAATGTTAAAACTTAGAAATACAATGTTATGTTGGTTTTTATATTAAAAAGCAGCATAAAATCAGCAAGTTGCAAATCAACGCAAATGTTAGTTTTCTACCTTATGAGAGACGTAAACTACAACAGTAATAAATTCATTTTTTCATGTAAGCCCTATAAAATACCAATTATGGTAAATTAGCGAAGTAGTTGACCTGTACACTTTTATGACGTCTGGGTGATGTACATATTTACTATGTTTTGATAAATACTACAACTTTGTTAAATTAAATTTCTACATCAAATAAATGCATATTTTCTTTAATAAATAAACATATTCAAATCATCCACACACTGGTCCTTGCAAATGAGCATTAATCCAAACCCACATCAGAAAATCTAATAATATTGAAACCTTGATTAGACGAAATGAGTTTATTTTTCTAAACAGTTATCATAATTCTTTCACTTTAACCAAATTATCAACAAGTTGCTTTATATTTTACTCTCAATACGATAAATAGTCAACATTGTTCGAAAGAACCGTAATCTAAATCGTAATGTCATACATCATATTTCCAAAGCCAACTGACTGATGCTACGATTGTCTGTCCTTTCAATCTGAAGTCTAATAAGAAAGACTTAAATACTAACTCATCCCTTTCACTCATACTCAACTAAATATTATGTTTTTATATTTTCTCACTTAAGAACAACCCATACCACAATCGTTATCCAGATCACGCTACATAAAAATGCATGCCTTGACACGCATGTTAGCGCAACAGCTTTATCTACAGATTTTCACACAACCTCACACATAAAATAAAACAAATCTGAGATAGGAAACTCATCACCGTTAACTTAGTAACTTGTGTTCCTTTATGACTTACTTATACTTATTTAATTAACTAAGAATTCATTGAGATAGTTGACATATCACATGAACCTGCTCTAGACGCTCATAACATGACACCACATTCTATCCCACAAAGCTCAGAATAACATAGCAGGTATTTCGATAATATTGTGAAATGAACTCATTCAAGACAATTGATAGCTATTACAACTAATTTTAATCCATTATGAAACTTATTTTATTGGTGGCCAACACTAAGAAGAGGCCGAGTGGAGGGTTCTTATGAAAAACTGGGGACATTAGATTACTTAAGGACTTCAAACTATGGCTGTGAATATGATGATAATAAGCTTAATCTCGTGTTATATAAATAAAAATAATGAAATCATAATAATTTGTTTTCATAACAAAACTGCCCACTCCATCATATTATTATATGTGCCTCTTCTTTCTTCACAATCCCTTCATTGTTTACGTTTCGGTCTGTCGCTTGAGGATGACGACTGAGACTGCTCATCTCATCATATTAGGCTATACAGTAGTCATGATCATGATGTGATTAGATTATGGTATTATTACATAAAAAAGATGAAAAATGGGTAACTTTTTAACTGTACATCTTATGTACCGTCAATAGTCAGAATCAGTCGTCATTAGTCGGTATGGTGTTTTTTATTGTTATCATAATCAGATTCCTTGCTTCGCCATGTGTATAGTGCTAACTGTCTTTTTTCAATTTTTCCAACAAACAAGGAAGGAAGAATAATGCCGTTCATCACATCACACACAATTGTTTGCGTTTTGCATGCCACACGTAATTTAATTTTTTCGAATCCACTTTATTACAAAGAGTAAACTTTCTAATATCGAGATGTGTAATCCGTTTGATGAATTTATACGTGTCTTTAGCAAACATTAAAGCTGGCATTAGTTTTTGTGCAAATTCTTCATCGCAAAAATGTCTGCCTTAGTTTTCAGCTGGGAACTTTAAGCAATGATATATCATCGGATAAGAGACAAGATGTAAACAAGACTTGATACTTAAATGAGAACATGACAAAATCTAAATCATTCGCTGATTCATAAGATGACATGAGTTGATGTGCATCTGCTAAAAACGTACTTGGTAACTACTCTTGATGTGCAAAAAACTATTATAGACCATTTGCGACAGTTACTTTTTTTGCAGATGACACGTCACTACCACTTTAATAGTGAGCTCTTCTGTTTGATGTGCGCAAAACAAGCCATGTGAAATTTTTTCATACGAATTTTATCTCAATACACCGACAGAGAGGTTATGGACTTTTATCAGATATACAGAAGCCTTGCAAAAATAAATAATGCACATTTGTGATAAGGTTGTTAACGACTTTTGTACAGAGTGAATCATCCTCATCGCAGTATTTTGGACATGATTATGATCATATTAATCAACGCTGCAGATTTTGAAGCAAGCAATACTGACTTGCTGACAAAAACGTTGATAGTGTTGCAGACTCAATCGTTCATTTATCACAATACCAACTTCTTTTGGTTCGACACAGTTTTATTTGATGAAACGAATTATATATTTTTAGCATAAGCGATAATCAATTAAATCCAATTTAACGACTAGATTTACGCCATCCATTCTCAGAATCTAACCAAAACGTCAAGTATTCATACGCGGAAGGAAAACTCGTGCATACTTTGTACACATGCAGATATTTATTCGAAGCATCAATTGCATTTGACTATTCCTAACTTGTTTTCGTCACGAACCGCGATTATAAAGCCAATTTACAGCATTTTCACTCGGTGCCTAAACAAGATACGTACACATACTGTATAATGTGCTCATTTAAAAAAAATGAAGTCATAGTCATGTGCAACTATAAACAGCGAATCATACGAATTTTCGCAGTGCAATTCAACTTGCGTTGTACACTGGTTTTTAAAAGACAGTTTGTAACTTGTAACATATAAATACAAAGCAGGTAAGTCAGTTGAGCAGTACGCTCGTCTTCCTCCTCGTGACTGTGACAATGTAGAGGACTGCACAATATGAAACGAAGGTGCTGATGCATTTATATATTAGTTTAAGCACTTAACTGCTGACTACTTACAAGCTCAAACCAATGCAGTACAAGTTTAGAGACTGCACTTGCACATACATACATTTCAAAATGAGGAAATGATAAGGACGAAAGAAGTGGAGCAAATAATAGACATTTTTAAAAATAATCTCATCATAGCTATCTTCTTCACATTGCAACAATAGATCGCAACACAAGTTATAAATTGCCTCTACTATGAGTCCTTTATGATATCACAGTTTTTAAACTCAAGTTCGTTGCAATGTGCAATACACTGCATTTGTACATACGTTACATTGCCTAAGCCCATAATCTTCTTTCTGGCTATTCCGTTAACAGATTCAATTTAGAAATGAATTATCAATCTGGTTTCATCAGGAAGATATCAACTACCGGCACTCACATTTTTTATATAGTTTTAAAATGAGTTTGAATAATGAAGATTAAGTTTAGTGCAGTTAGCAATTACTCTTGTGGGTGTGCATAATCTGCATAAATGCGCATAAAATATTATCTTAAATTAAATGTTAAGCAATAAAACTGAAAAGAATTACACTGATATTGCACTTCTTTAAAGAAAAGTGCTAATAGGACATGTCATTTTTGTGATTAGCATGCACCAACTTTAATTATACACTATGTAAACTTGCATTTTTACATTACATTAAAATAGTTGCATACCAGCATATGCCCTATTATGCCGATGCCCCCCTGGAAAGACGGGATTTGATGCTCTTCCAAGCGCAAAGCGCTTGGAGGGGCATCGGCATACCCCTAATTGGAGGGAAACACCTCCAAATTGGAAAGAAACACCTCCAAATTGGTGTATACAAATTAAAATCTTATAAATGAACAGAAAAAATGGTGGTCCCATATTACCATATGCACATCCGGATTCCAAAAATCAATGAATGAAGAAACATAGATGCTCACCGACTTGGGTTTATTAAAGCAGATAGATGGTTTTCCTTCTTACGTAAATCAATAACAATGTTTTAAACATTCTTAAATCAGCGAAACATTTAAGTCTATCGAATAAACCAAATACAAACTAACCATCTACCGACTCTGACTCTTCCTTCACTCAGTTTGCTTATGCTCTATGCTCAATGGAAGGCAAGGAAAACCAACAAACATGCTTAAAGGATTAAACGTAAGCAAGACAAGATTCTCAAATGAAATGGCTACTAACTACTAACTCGTTTCGAAAATTATTAGTTGAATTATTTGCGATTCAATTTAAAAGGGCGAGTTTGGAAATATTGAAGAAGGAAGTAATAGAAAGAAGAAGCATAAGGGAAATTGCAAATATGATCAAAAGATCAAGAATCAAAACACAACAGGCAATAAAGATATGTAATCATCTTAATTACAACATTGTGTCAAACAGAATCATTATAATTTTTTCTAAAAGTTGTTAGCAAGCAGCCTATTAATTTTCTCCCACCCAACCCTTTCCCTTCAAAATTAGTTGAGAATTCCTACTTAATTGTGTGTGCTGCTCACATTACCATTACATTTGCAGTAGACCGCTTTTCCTTTAAAAAACTTTCAATGTTCACACTAAGTTTTATGTACAGTTGTTGTTGATGATGATGATGATGATGATGGGATGTTTTGTAACCGCCCAACAAATTCTCTTTAAAAGACAAATTACAAGGAACCGAGAGCGACAACGGTTTATTTTAAAGCCATTCATTTTTGTATTATTTGTACACAGGAAAAAGTCGACACGACACAAGTTTTGCTTGTCAATTGGAAAATTGACCCAGAAAAACTGACAAACAGCCATGTATGTACTTTTTACGAAGAAAAAATTGCCAGTTCTTTTCTCAAAACAAAAACTGCATTTATATATATGACTTTCTCAACTTCTTCTGGTGAATTGGCAGTTTGTTGGCAGGAAGAAGCTCTAGAAAATTGTAGAGATTATAAAAAGTGTGGTGGTGTGTGCGATGGTGTCCCCGCCCAGAAGCCGTTTAGCACTACTGAACTCATATATACTCATCCCATTACATTCTTTCTCTCTCTTGACACATAAAGATGCAAGCTTTAGAGAGATCACGAGAATTTTTATCATTTGCTTTTCGGCACGATTGATTTTTCAACGGAACTTTAAGCAAGTTTTGCCAATGGCATGCCAAATGCATATCTAATAAAACATGCTATAAGCATTGCATGGATTTGGGCCACCATTTTAGGGTTGTCCTTGTTGCTTGTCATTTTTTCAAAAATAAAATCTGATTGAAAAAGAATGGCATAACTTTTAAACATTTTTTTTTTTGCAGAGGGAGGAAAAATAGATCACGAACAATGATGACAAGGGGGAATTCCCTATATTTAGTTTTTCAAGTGTGCCTTCATGCTCGAACTAGATATATTTTTATTGTAAAGTCAATACTGGCATGATCACGCCTGGATTTAATCGATTTTTAAACAGTGACACAGATCATGATGATGACAGAATGACTACGGAGAAATTCTCTCGGTACATGTATCATCTGACTTGCAAATTTTAACGGGCTGCCTTCTGTTTCAGCATATTTTTTAGCATTTTATCGCTATATGATCATCGATTTAAAAAGATGTGTACTAGAATAATGGAACACATTAAAAAAGGTAGCAATAAAATATATATGTCACAAAACAGTCGCATGCTGCAGTCCCACTAAAAACGTAAATTTCATCATGAAATAAAAAATACAAAAGGAACAATGGCACAGAGTAAACTTCCGCTGACATACCGTTACACTCTTCTGCTCTCTGAGTGACTTTGCAAAATAATATCTGGTGCATGTTTGCTCGATCATGAATCCGAATCAAAAGTCAATCGTTTACAACGATACTTACAACGCTTATTATAAGTACTTTCAAAACATCTTTGGCTTTAAAATTGAGCTTCCAGTCTATAAGAATTCTTACAACACAATGAGACCTCCTAAAAAGTGCCATCAGTCCAAACTATATGAGTAGCATATGTAAATGTTAAGCCCATCAAAAATTAGCAATGTTTAAACAATAATTACCGTCAAATCTCAATTTTATTTTAGATTGCATGACAAAAATACATTACCTATCCTTTTAAATATTTATACACCATGGATGCTACGAAAAAGTAGACTTCCGGAGCTGGTGGCTATGAGCACAGCGTTGCAATAACTTTTGCCATACTAAGTTTTCTTGTCTTGTTTTGATTGAAAGTGCCAATGTCTTCCTTTGATGATTGGTACTTGCATCATTATCTCTACTCCCTACTTGACTTGCCTAGTCCTGGGAACCTCAACCTGTCTACTTCCTTTTCTCAGTTGCCACGCATCAACATTTTAAACACTTTATACTTTACTCAGAGGTACAAACCACTACCATGGAAAAGTCGAGCTTTCCTCATTCGCACAAAAATTAATTGCCATTTCTTAAGACATAACTTTTCATTTCGTTACAGTAAGCGTTTTCCCTAAGCATCAAGGTTTAATAACGAAAAGTCACTTAATCTTCTTCTTCATCATCATCAAGCTAAGCTCAAGCCATCATATATAATTTGACAACTAGACGATGATGATATTATTATGATAGCGTAATAGAACGTCTAATAACATCGATAATCATGGAGTAGCATACACACATGCACGCACCCAACAACAACAATATGCATGCCGTGTTCTTACAGGCTAACTACCTACGTTAACTTCTTCCTTTAGAAAAAAATGAAAACGAATGATTACCCAAAACATTGACTGATATTGCTAATCAGAGCAGACGGTACAGTTTACAAACGAAAAAACATAATAATAATCCCTCGTCGTCTCTAATACCCTTTTTCATCCTCTTCTATATAATTTTCATGGTTTTCACTGCTTCCTGTGTGCAGAACAGTCTACATTCTTCATTAACAAAAGCTTTTTTCTTCTCTTTCCATTTACCATCATCAATACAGAAATCAAAAGGAATATTTTACTTGGAATTTATTTTACCAAGGTTGACCTGAAATAACCGCGAGAATCCAAGAGAAGAGGAAAAAATATTTATTAAAACCGGAATACGCGAGTACAGTGGACGTCGATGGATTTTCATGATGATGATACATATCAGTAAAACCAGAAATTGGTATAAAAGTTTGTTTTTGGATACAAAAAGGCATTCTTACTCTCGATACTCTAATCCTAGCCGGAAACCTAATTCCATGAGAAGCACCACATTTCTTCTGTGTAATATCTTTTTACTCAAAACTTGGATACTAAACAAGCATTCGTCAATCAATTCTTTCACACAACCAAACCAATTTTTTTTTCAATATTTCAGGGTAAATAATACTTGTGCGTCTTTTTAAAAGCATGCTCACACTTTTAAGAGATTACATTACTGTAATACATACATAAATATAAATGCTGTGGGTGTGCCGTCACCATATCATGATCAACCAACAACTTCTTTTTATCATTGATTTTAATACAAGGCAAATGCAAGAGACTGCTTATGAAGAAACCAGTAGTGCCAATGGTCGAGAGAAGTCCAAGCAGAAGCAGGATTTTAAGTCTTTAACAGAACGCAAAAGCTAATGTGATGATAATCCTCCGACCCTCCTTTACTAATTCCTCTGTCCTGGCTGTTAAATTCCCTAAAAATCATATATGCAACTTTTTTGAATAAGCTCATTCATGCCACACAGTGAATACCTACGTGTTTGTATGACTCAAATTTTTTTTAGTCATAATCATAACATACCAACTAGAGAGACCCCATATCAGTGTACATAACGCAATAAATCTTTTAAACACAGGCTCTATCCCACAAAAAATCATCCACACTCGAATTGTAAACATGACAAGTGAAATGAAAATGAATCCCGTTTTTATACGAGTACGAGAGCTAAAACAACAGATACGACTTTTTCCAGCTGAACATTTTACCAAAATAGAAAAGCCGAGTGTAAAATATCATAGATATTGTGTAAATAGAAGATGAAGTTGTGAGAGTTGGCATAAAAATATCAATGGACATTTAGCAGATGAAATGGAACACAAAGTTTGTACAAAAAGTACAATAAAAATTTGTAAACATTTTAACGGGTCTGAAGGAAATGGTAAAAAGGTTGGCTTTTTCATTTGTGAGATTCCTTTTTAGAGAAAAATATTAGTGCTTTATTATTTATTTAACAGTTTAAACAGATGATGAATGAGGTTTGAGCATGCCAAGTTTGTATAAGCGTTTAACTTAATTGATTTCATAACCACAATAACAGTGGTGCTGTGCTGACTCAGTTTTAGCAAATGAGCAATCAAATGTTAGTTTACGTTTTCTGTGTCTAAAAACAAGCTTTCTGACATTCTTGTTTCATTAATGCCTATTCTTTGTTGTTGAACATATTTTTGTACTAATATGACATCATCAAAGTAACGTGATACTGACACCACAGAACAAAGAAGGATTTCGTGCACGAATATCAGTTTCAAATTCCTTTCTGCTTGTAAAACCCAACCATACTTGCGTAAACTGACAATAAAATCCAGTTCCAAACACTAACTTTAGCAACAAACTATACTCCTCTTAGGATCCTATCATCATTTAACAAAACACCAAAACGATTTGCATGTATTTCTGAAATCTGTGATCTGTCAGGGAGTTCAAAGAAAGAAATACAAGTTTGCAGTATTTTAAAGAGCGAGAGAGCACAATGCCATGCATCAGCATGCAATCAAGGCTCACTTGTATACGATATCGTTCAGACAATTCATGCAACTTTTGGGAAATATGAATGCATCGTCAATTCGTTTTCTTAAAGTTACTAATGCCCACTAACAACAGAGTCGTATTACTGGTTATCTTCTGTCACGCTGTTGCCTATTACAAAGGTGTTTCCTTTTGCATAAATAAAAAATTATCAATCCAAAACCTCAAATCCCAGAAGCTTCTGTTCTGTTATTCAAATCGTCTTGAATTGCGTGTCTACTATATTTTCAAAAACAAAGCTTTTTTCCTAAAACCGTAATCAAGATTACATCATCTCACTAAATTCAACATGCAAAGAGCATCGTATTACATCACACATGATATTATATGACCACAATCAGAAAGACTAAAGTCGAGGGAAAGCAGGTACGAGAAATGTGGGAGTTTTTTTTCTATCACTCGCATCAGCATATTAAATGTACGACGGCTCTCAATAAATTTGCATTTTTTTGGACTGAAAACAAAATAACTCTTTTTTCCATTCGATACCATTCTATTATGCGCCATATATGCCGGTGACCACTACCACTTACTGACTGACTTGTCTTAAAAGACTACAGTAGCACAGACAATAATTCAGCGGCATAGTGGCTCTATTCCACACAAAAAAGTCATTTGATGAACGACCCCGACTAAAAAGGCTTCGACTTGACAATGATCACAATGTGATCATCAAGTCATCTCCTCAATCAACCCTTTTCTGCTGCTCATCTCATCATCATCATGAACTTGCCACGACACCAATTGACTTGAGTAAAAAAAAATCCCGCAATAGTTTTTGCCATTTATCGCTCCTCAATAATAGTAAATAATGACATGATGGTGAGTGCGGATAACATTGTAACTCTTGCAGTTGTTTAGGAGTTAAATTATATGCAAGACAGTGGTAAACGGCGGGGGTGGAACCGTATCACGACATGGTCAATGACTGTTTTTCCCCGCATACACAAAACTTACACATATTTTTCCGCACATATATGACTCTCCCTGTGCAAATGCCAAATGCAACAAGTTTCAAACTGATCATGTCGGTCGGTGGTGCTACTGACTAATCCTGGTGCAAAATATGGAAATAACAAAAAAGGAAATATTGGACGGGTTGATCGTAAAGGCTGCTATGAGAGTTGTACAGGAGGTGCTTGGTGCGTGTGTGTAAAGCGCTTCCTAAGCAATAATATTATTGTTGTCGTAATATCATTAGCAAAGAAAATCACACCCGGTCCCGTTGTCCCTTTACACTCTGTACACTGTGCAGATCATAAACTTTGTGGCGCAAAGTTATTTAGTTAATGTTTTTGTTTTTAATGAACATTTCTCCTAAGACAAAAAATACATGGCTGCGCCATCATTGAGTATTACTCTTCCCCTCAAGCTTGACCATTGGAGATACTGAGCCCCCAAAAAAACTGCAGTAGAGCACGCTCAGACAATCATAGCGGTCGTTGTGTTAGTCATCATGTTATACAGAACGCTAATAAAAAATGACATGATTCAGTCATTAAAAACAACAAAGTTCGTTTAAACTTTGTCTAAGCTTTAAAAATCATGTAGGCTACAAAAGCTTAATAGCAGTCTAGATCTGACTAAACAATTTTCCTCTCCATCATCATACAATTTTAATTGACACTTGCTTACACATATTATGACACAATAAAAATATCGAGCAAATACATTATTTTTCCTCCTTCATTTTACTAGATTAAACCAGCAGATATTACACTCATTTATTCAAATATTCATTAAAGAAAGGCAAAAAATCACTGGTGAGGCTGACGGCTTTCCAAACCAAAACGGCGATTTAAAAAAAAATCTCCATTTCCATTCAAATGAGCAGACAAGAACTCTTAGCCATACATAAATACAAAGCTTACTTAATTGTGCGATTTTTTCTTCAATGGCTTTACTTAAGCAGTAATAAAGCATTCAGTTCTTGTCACAACAATTAAAAGCGCACCAAACACGAATAAATTTTTCAGACATCGACATTCTACAAAACACTAATATCCTTTTAACTCTCTCATCTCCTTCAATTTAGTTGCTTGATACATTACTTACATGCGAATGAGTTCGTTTAATGTTATGCGTGTACATGGTTTGTGCGGCTTTTTCATACATAGGCAAAAGTAGATTCTAATCTAACATGGTTGTGAAGCTTGTACTGTAGTTATGGTGGCACTGGCACACACATTAAAATATGCCAGGTACTTGTACAATCCCATCAAATCATTTCTGTTTTGCAGAGTATCTCTTGAGAAAACCCAGAAATTTCCCACGAACGGTTTCCAAATTCCGACGACGCCTCAGCATCATCATCACCACCACACAGTACTCCGAGCACCACACATCTCCTCCGTCCTCATTTGGGAATGACATTCGTAGTAATGTAATAATAGTAAAATAAAATGTAATTTTTTAAACCCTTAGTGAAAAAGCCGTTGGCTTGTCTAAACGAGATACGTACGCTCAAGAAAATTATGTGGCCTTCTCTCCTTATGCAACAATGCAAGACAGAGTCGACATTATTATTATCTTGTTTTGAATTATTATATTATTACTCATCTCTTTGTTAAAACTCTGAATGAATGAATGAATCTAACCAGAATTTGTTAAATAAACTCAAATATGCACACTGACAGACATTTGCAACGTTTTGATTATTTGTACACATCGCAGGAGTAATGATTATGTAATTCACACCTGAAAACCACAACAAAAAATTCTTTTCTGTTGTGTTTTCAACATGATATAAAACTAGCACTGGGACGAACAGGAATTGGTATCAAGTTTCATGAGGAATTCCGAATTTACAGAGAGAACTCGCCCATGTTGATTGTACAAAACCAAAAACTGTAAATCATATACTTGAGTCACTTTAGAGCATGTGAAAAAATATTTTTGATAATTAGAATAATTCTACTGACAACCATTAACCAAGCCATAACAGTTTTATTGTAAAATCATGTAGCCACATTCATCAAAACGGGAATTGTTGATTTTTGGAAACAGATTTTTTAAAGCAGAGATTGGATGAATCATTGCCGTCAGATATTGGGATACACACGCGCGGGCTCTTGTCATGTTTGCTTTTTGTTTATCCAAATAAAAATCTTAAATTTGTTTTAGCAAATGAAAGAAACAAAGTGTGAAGCTAAATAAACTCATGTAAACAAAAAAGACAGAGAGATAATAAAATAATAATGTAGGTGTGGACAGATAAATAGCATTATTTTAGAGTGTGCGGACAGGAACATAAATAATAGGCTTGCAGGCAACACCACCACCAACCACACCAAAAAATCATAATATTTCTTAACGCAGCGCTGATGATGAATTAGGGAAACTTCTGCCTGCCGCTGCGACGACCCATGGCAAATTACAGTTGAAACGCTGAAAATACTGCTGAACTCCGCAGACATCAGGTAAGACTCCACCGAACCGTATCTTTTCTCCATTTGCTTAAAATTATGCACGTAAAAAACTAACGAAATGAAAGAATAAAAAAACAAACTAAATTACCTATTTTCTTTTCGGATAAGATGATATACTCATTGTTGTATCATTACAATTCTCATAAGCTTCACATTCCGGAATTATATGCCGAACAAAGAGACGAACATGAGCCATAACAAATTTCATCTGTAATTCGGAATGATATGATGACTCCGTACAAGATAATTTCGTTCAGTCTGGTCATAAGACTTTATCATTAACCAAAAGCAGTTATGCTAGGTGGGAATTTGTATTTGTTTTTGCGAACCTCACAGGCTAAGAGAGATAGAAGATGCGATACAATTACAATATCTGAAATATAGACAGACGGAGCCGTATAAACCTACAATTTTTTTGTGCATTGACAAGGCTTGCTGTATTTGGATTTTACAAGGGCATAAACATTTATTGCCCCTTGTCTATGTAATCTTTTATCATGTTATTTGCTAATCAACTTCAATAAAACAGCAATTATACCTGCGACGCTTGTAACTTATGACTTGAGCAATTGTTGAATCGGAGAAGGAAATAATGATATAGCAAGATTGTAAACTTTGCCTATATCTTTCTTATACGTACAGTACATCTATAGCCCTGGCTTAAACTTTAGCTCCAATGACGATGAGGAACGAATGACAATGAAAAAATGTGCTCAATTAACGTGGATCAAAGATCCTGTAGAAAGTCATTAGATTTCAGATGCTAACACGTAATTATAATGGAATTTAAGGCTTTATGACTGGAAAATGATGGAAGTAGTGCGTATGCTTACATATAACTATCACTGACTAAAAGCCGTACATGCTTGCCAATTCATTCCATTCACGAAGCTATCACAACAGAACACTTTTACACGTACATTTTGTAGGTACTTTCATTCACTAAAACATCTCGCTAAAACCTAAGACGGCCAGACAACACAAGCCATGTGTAATGTGAGTGAGCTAATCATCCGTAGTGTCTAGTATTTTTAGCATTAAAAAACGAAATAAGTTGTTTACTTTTAACAACGAGTTGTGTAAATGACATGCAATGGTAAGCAGAGCACAATGACCGTTCTTATTTCCTGGAAACAGCTCTTATTACTCGAAATTCTTCTCATCTTCTTCTTGGTCTATTTTTAAAACATGCGCTTGCATAAAAAAGCAACGTAAGAGCGTAAACGTCAATCAAAATCAGAAGTAGCAAGCACTATAAAACTTGCGTCATTCTTATCATCAACCATAAAAAACGATTGATACTCATATTATATTTTCCCTTCCCAAAGACCACTGACCCTGAACCAAAAGTGTCCCACACAAGAAAAGAACAACAATGAGTTATAGTTGACATTTACGAAAGCCATCGTGTAAAATGGTGTCAGAGCAAATTTTTTTTTGTATGTTTCTGAACACAGCTGGTTGAAATACGAGCTGTAACTTATAACACCTTTAAATACACACGCATAATTTATTTTTTCCTGCCCCACCCTTTTTAAGCTTGTCCTTTTTGTTGTACACATCCAGAAACCTTTTCCTGTACATCTCATCCAGTGAAGAAACAACTTGCATGTAGTATTTTCGAAGCTAAACTTTCATACCTTACGCTACGGTAAATAAAATTACCTACACAGAGCGTGAAATAATAGAGGTATGCAACTTATTGTAAAAAATGTGACAACTCAAATGGACTGAATTATCGGCATCTTCTTGTAACTCATCATGTACCATCATGAATAGTATCTTCAGCCAGGCCTTTTCTGGCATTGGCATCTATCCTCAAATTACATTGCCTAAACTGCCTCGTAATAGCTGTAAACTAACAAATAACCGACTAGATTTCTTCTTCTCTGGGCAAAAACATCATAATCATCATCATCAACAAAAAGCCTGAAAGAGTACGTATTCCCTCCGTTCGACCTCAATCCATCGGTCAGAGAGAGTAGTCCTTGTACAGCAAGTCGTTTTTTACGTTTGTCTTACGTTCATCTCTGCTCTTCTCCCCGCAAACTACATCTTCTCTCTGGCCTGCACAATATCATCATCATTCGGCTCACAATTTATCGTTTCTTTTTTTGTTATCCTATATGCTCCTTCCTTGATTTTTCTCAGCGTACAAATGTAAGAGTAAAAGGTTCAAGCAGTATACATTTGGTTTTTTACATGGTATCAAGTGTTTTAAAAGGCAATGCAGCCCTGCTGGAGCTTGTAGTGGAAGTGGCACTAAAAACCCACGGAGACTTGTTTCACATTAACCTTCTCCGCCTCATCCTCACCATCATCATCGTCATTACAAACTACAAACGCACGAAAGAATGAACTTACAGATTTACTAATGTGCATAATACATACGTACATGCCCTCCTATTTCACATAGTTTTCGACTTTCGACTGTTTCAACCAGGATGACTTGGCTACTCCACTGCTAAAAATGCAAGTCTCATAAGAAAGACCACTAAAACCAAGCAACGCAATAAAAAATACTACCTATTCTCTAATGTTTTTTGTCTAAACTGGAAGATCTGACAAGACCTCTACCAAACCAAGAGAATTAACATTGACTAATGCTAGATCATAATATTATTATGCCATGTAATCATAATAAAAATATTGATTCTTCCTCACGTTCATTTAACTTCAACAATGCAATACATGGAGAAATAGCCGGTAGCTTCTTTTCTTTAATGTACATACATTCTTTTGGACATGCATGCATTACGCTTGGCAGTTCAACTAATAATGCAATGTTGTGTGTTCCCGTCTTCCACTACTTCATTTTAGACTAACTGGTAATAATACATGGTAGAAATATTTGCTCACAGTTTAGCTAGTCAACCCAAATACGGACTTGTATGCAAGTTAATAATGAAAGGTGGCATCCCATCATAATGACGAGAGAGCGAAACACGTCTTTGCATACCAAATAGATGCGAGGTTGATGTTGATATCCAATTCAATTTTATCAATACATATCTTAATACCTGATGCTACCTCAACTACCGAAGATTATGTCCATCCTTCTGCAAGCTTCAAATATTTTCTATAAAACCAAACATAGAAATTACCATCATCCCACAACAATTTACCAATAGTTTCCTAAATGTACCTTGGAAAAATCCACAAAATATGTTATTTGCCTTTGCTCAATTTTAACTGTTCTCATTCTTCTTCATTTCAAAATGGTCAATTTTGAATTATATATATACCTTTATTTCTTTTTCATCCCTTCATGAATTCAAGTGTGACTAAAAAGATTTTTGGAATGACAATTGCCAACTAAACTATTATAACAGAGTATATACCAGGTAGGTTGAGAATTAAATACGCTCGTAAATACAGACCCAAAAAATACCTTGAATACCTTTCTTACATACCGTTTATTGTTGCAAATACTAACTGTTTTTTTGCACATGAGTTTCGCTTTATACGCACGTACGCACAATTCATTCCATTTTACCGATGCCAATACAGAACAAAAATAGATTCCTACTACAGATATACTTTTACTCTTGGGAATAGTGGAGATGGACTCACATAAATACAATAACAATAGCCTGTCTGTTTCTTCTGTGCAGTCGCTATTTTTTCCTTTATCGCTTAGCGATAACCATCATCCTCGCAATACTATTGTTGTGTAGCTATGTTCTTGGCATCTCGATTTTTTGCAGAGCCGAGCCTAAAACAGTCTTCCTTTTTTATTATCAATACATCCCCATCAGCATCTTCACCTCGCTCGCACCGCGCACACAGTAGGAACTAACCTTGACAAAACCCAACCCTAAAAATAATAGCCTAGCCTATCTATTCACATGAAGCAAGGAAAACTGATCATCTTCGAGATTTTTCATTTTCAATGGAATGGCTACTTCCATTTGCTCAAAAATGCTTTTAACTTTTTGCATGTAAATGTTTTCCATCCTTCTCATTAGTGTTATCGCTATTGTATTGGATATTAATTAATTTTCTATCATAGCATGATTACACAACGGAAGGAAACATTTATCAAAAGTATTGATTTCCAGAAGCAGAAACAAACCTTCCGTTGTGCTGCAAACCCCTAGTCCCATAAATACTATGTTTTTCAGCATATTGGCAGGGATTTTACATAGGAATGCAATTTTCTTCATAATCAGAACCAGGCAGAAGCAAGGCATTAAAATTGACAATACACAGGCATAAATCATGAAGCATCATAATCAACTTAATAATTGAAGTAGTAAGTAGGAAAAGGCGAAACGTACATACGTACATATGTTTAAGGTTTTAATATAAAAAAGACCAAAGGCTCTGCAATCCCATACATAAAATTTAAAAGAAAGCAGCCATATTCGGCTACTCATATACTATACTGTTATTATTATTATAATATTATTATCAATCTTGTCGTCGTCATCATCATAATCATAATCAACAAATAACAACACACGAACAAGAAGTTACCAACATTCTAACTTGGAGTCTCTCTCTCTCATACACACAAACAAAAAACAGCTAAATGGAAATCACCGCAACAGCTAGCAAACACATCTCCGTGATGATGATAACATGAGCCAGAGCCAAGTTAACAAATGTAATAAAAAACGTAAGTGCGTCGTCTTCCTAAGTCTGTGTTACTGTTCTTTCCCTCAAATCCCTGAGCCTGATGATATGAATATCATGCGAAGACGACGATGCACGAATGATGATGATGATGGTACATAAGAAAGAATCTGCAGAGGCATCTCAGGTATGATAATAATGCCAAGTAAGTGGAAGAGGTGGTCATGATTATTAAGATGGCGATGCTACCAAGACGCTACATCACGATGCATAATTTCATATATACCAGCACCAACAATGCAACATTGAGAGAAGAAGACACAGTCTTATTTTCTTGGATTGCAGGCCAAAGTCTGTATCCTGTATAGTTAGTAATATAATATACATACATAAATGGAAAGGATGGCAAAGTCTCTAGTTATACATGAAAGAGTGATGCTGACAATGTGTAAAAAAGGGATACAATCTACAACAATATTAAAAACGAGATAACAATGCCACATTGCCACCACAATATGTATGTACATATATATGTAACGTTGTGTGGTTTTAAGTAAAACTATCTAAACCTATATTGTATCGGATCGCAGCTGTGTGGCGATAGTACAATTTTAGAGGCTTAGACATATACCTACATTGTTGTGTGTACCAAAACGTTGTTTTCATACAATTGGATGAATGTAACGTTGTTTCTCATCATCATCATCCTTTTCGTCTCAATTGTTGACTCTTTTTTTCTCTGTTCCTTCTTCGCACTTTACATACCTACACATGCACACACACACCTGCCTAAAGGATGCTGCTTTTTTACTATATGTATAGCGGAGAGAGGCCATGGTTTCAAAGGAATTTCAATATTGAGGATGCCCTAGATTTTTTGGATGTGTTGTGCATAAGCCTTGTAGAAAAAATATTATTTTCCTATTTGCCCAACATGGTAAAACATGGTAAGTAGTAATATATTAATAGCGGATGTTATGCGACTATATACATACTTCATTTCATTCCTTTCTTGGATTCCTTTTTTTGTTAATATCATGTTGTTGTGCGTTTGGCATTGCTCTTTGTTACAGAGCCAATCATGTCAAGAAATTTATGTAAATATGTTGCCACGTTAATTCTAAAGCAATCCACTTTATTTTAGGAAGTAGCTTGGAAGTCAAATCAAGACGACGATTTTAAGCTTATGATATGCAAAAGAGAATAATACGCATTGTATCACTTTTATCATAAACCTAACTTATTTCATGACTGTTTTGATGCTGACACAAATCTCCTTGTTTTAAATATCCCTGTTCCGAAATTAAATATCCTGCATTTAAATGTCATAAAAATGTATACCAATGCACGCCTTAACAAACCTTTCCGTTACCGCGATACCACGCGACAATTGCAATTTTAGGTACATATTTGCAGAGAGGGCCCAGATAAGATGATTACGGCGGCAAACACTGTTTGCGTCATTAAGCGAAGCCCTAACGATAATTTTGTTGGCAGGCAGAAATTAGTCCTCTGTAATGAAAAAAGAGGAAGGTACTAGCTCACATAAATTTTTAAAATCGACATCCCAGAAAAGTGGCCTCTCGCTATGACGGTAGAAAGCAAAAAAAATCTTTGTTTATTTAAGCCTTTAGGTCACTAGATTATTACAAAAAAATAACAAGCTCTCTGAAAGGCATCAATATTTTTTATTAATACAATTTTTTATACTTGTTCTACATCTCTCTCTCCTTTAAATCCATTACGGCATTATCAAATGACGATCTTAGGGCCCATACAAGATATAAAATGGCAATGGCATACAATACTTACAAAAACTGCAGTAAATGTGCAATATAATACCAAGCACGCAACCATGTCATATTCATCAATACCCTTAGTCAGTGCATAATAAATGAGGAGGAAAGGGCTTTCACGCTTTTCTCTTTCATTTTTACAAAATACTACATCCCAAACGTAAGATTATATATCCACTCAATATGTTTATGATCTTCTTTCTCAAAGACATCTTAAGATATTGCAATTTTTATCTACTATTCCTCTACCCCGAATCTATCTAGTTCACTCATCATCATCATCATCATTGTCATGTTCGGCACTGGTATACTTGAGTTGAGATGCATGTATTACTATAATGTAGCCTGTACACCAGCAGTCTTCCTTCTGTAATGAATCACGATGACGATCATAATTTTTTAATGCAGGTCTTTTTCAAAAGACTCTTTTTCACCTCTTCTTCTTCTTCTCAACTAACAAACAACAAGATCTCTAGTTTTGAGATGTTAGCACAAAAAAAAATATATACATACTCTTCCTTTTTGCTTGTTGTTCATTGAACGCACTTTCTACTCCTTCATTTCCTTTTTATATTGTGTAGGTATCTTTGGATTGGAATAAGAGATTAGATGATGATGACGATGCTTAATCGACAATATCCCTATTCCTGCCAAACATTGTATTGACTATGTACGTTTTACACAACAAAGGTAAGTTTATGAAGTGACCATCAAAGGGCCCATGCCAAACCACACACACTCATGCTTCATATGTAACACTCAAAAATAATATCATCCTTTTTTTTAGATAGGGTGGCTATGGGACAACTCTTTTTTAAACAAGTTGTCGTAAAAAATTTAAATGATCTGAGTGTGCTAGGATACTATGCGGCGTTGTTGAACTGAAAAGTGCATTGAATAGATCTTAAAGCATACATCTATGCAGACGCAAGAGAGTCCTTGTCTTCTTAAAATGATTTTTTACAATTAAATAGAAGCTCTCTGCAACACTTTCTCGCAGAATGTCACATTCCCATATAAAATGCACGCTTTTCAATTACAACGCAACGTGTTCTGCTCCATCGTCTTGTCTTGTCCCTTTAAAACTTGACGTATTTCGATTGTTCCTTCTTTCCTATGATTTCTAAAATGTGAGCTGAACAAGATTTACATATTTTTGCATTGCGTGCATCAGATCAACACAGAACATTAGAATTTGCTTTCATTTATTACAATTATTACATCGAGCAAGAGAATGCATACTAGTCATAAAAAAATATATAAAAACCTGCAACAACCTGGTTGCACCACTTAAAGGGTAAAAATGAATTCAACTCATCATACAATCAGCACTAGTGCTGTCAAATGGTGGTGCATGTGTAAAGTAAAGTCATGTTTTTTTAAACCTGTCCATTCATTACTATTTAGAACTCTAACCATACAGAGAAACGCGGTATTTTAAAATGAATACTTTCATCATCTTCATTTATATTAGTACAGCCACATATTAAAAATATGCTAAATAATCCCTTTTAACTCCGTCAACAGATTTTAGTCATTAAAAATCTCATCCTCATCATTGATGATGATGACGATGTATGAAAAACGAAGCTAAAAAATGAAAGCAAACAGATCTAGTTTTCTTTCTTTCCCTTTTCACTGTCAGTTACATTGAGAGTAGCACTCTCATTCATTGGATTCTACCTCATTCCCTACTCATTATTAAAAAATGCATTGCCTAAGCAGTTTTTTATTATACAAGTAAAAATTCAAATATGGTGAATACCAATTGTGTATACGTGGTATTATTATAATAAACATTTAATTTTTGTTTTTATTTGTTTAGCTCCATCCATATTCTATTTTATGTATGTTGAATTTTAAGTACATTCATATCTACTTACTTTTTACTACAAAGCAATATTTTTTACGAGCTAGAAATTGGAAATGAGTCAAAGGATTGATTTTAACTCACACGACACGTCACTTTATATGCTAACCTGCATGGCATGCATGCCGGGCTGTGTATGTAAATTATTTAAAAAAGGAAAATGAGGAATTCTCTCTCTGCATAAAAAATGTATTAGGTTTTGATACTATCATCAGTCTACACAGCAAAAGCACAGGTGTGCCTACCAAATTTTTTTGGACTTGACATGCATGCAACGTAATGCAATGTACAATGCATCAGATCAGTTTCCTCCTCTCTCTCTCATTGCTATATTGACCCTGATACAGATAAGATAAATGCTGAACAGGTGGTGGAACCAATCCAAATTATAAATGGTGAGCATAGATACATTTTTTTATATTTCTTTAGCTCATTCGTCAAAGTGAGAGTTGTACCACCACCACCAACCAGCCATTACAACAATTAACAATAAATGGGCAAGATGCACAACAAAACACGATGATGATAATGGTCTCCGTATGTTTATAATAATGTAATAGATATACAGATGGTCGGATAGATAGTAGGCAGGAACTAATAGTCAGAGACGCACTACCAAACTTACTTACAATGGCAATAAAATGATAATGAAAGATTTGCATAGAAAAAGATGAACACTACATTCAAAGGAATCAGTTTTTAATGGGGCTCATATGCATTTGGAGTAAAAATTCCTAACACTCGCAAGACAACATGTGAGTAGGAGGAAATTAATGGGATTGTAATGGAAATTTACAACAATTCTTTCTCTCTCAAAAGAAAATAACTCTACTTGATGATCACTCATATTTTGTCCTAAACAATGAAACAATTTACAAATGATGATGATGATTTTCTCATAACATCTCCTCTCGTCTTTTTTGTCGGCATTGTGTTTTGTAGCAGAAGACAAGAAACAAAGTATCCTTTTTGGCAATGGTACGATTTAGGCGTGCTTTTAACTCTGGGATTTATGATGATGATGAATGAGAACCGCAGTAAATATTCACCATATAAAATACAACCGACATAGCAATGCTTATCATCATCCGGCACCACCACTGAATGACAGCACACAGAAAACAAGATAAGAACGCAAAAAAACAAGAGAGTTTTGTCTGTGAGTTTGGTTCGGCGTTGCAGTAATGCTGCGCTTTGATAAGTGCATCCCATCCACACAGTGACATGGGCCAATGGACACAAGGTGAAGGTCCAGCAGAGAACAGAGATATAGATATGCATAAAAATTACAGTGTACAAATAATGATAAGATGAACACTGCAAAAATAAGTATTCATATGATATCATCATCATCCTTCAGCCCGTCCTGATCATCACATATCATGAATCACACCGTCACACCATAATAACAGCTTTGGATAATTGATATATACGATCAACGATGATGATGGAATGGAACAATGAGTCGTTGAAAACCAAAAAATGAAAATAATATAATAATTATTTCCATCATCACCATATTTAGACCCACGAAAAACTATTACCCTTTAAAAAATGACACTACAACTTGTTGCTTCATGATGACAGAAGCCCCAAAACAATTAAAAAAAGCGCATACCTTGTGCCGCATTGACAATGTCCTTGACATCCTTGATAAGTCCTTTAATTTGAGCACTAGTCCTCTCCAGCTCCTTCTCATGGGCGTGCAGGTTATCCCGGAAGTGGGGACTGTCAGTGAGACAGTCTGTGAATTCCAACGCTGGCAGTCCCATCTTTCCCTTTCCCGCTTTCCACTCCACTTTTACACAGGCTCACACACTTGTACACACAAAAACCGAATTCGGACTTTTCCGAATATTTACTCACAACCTCCCGACAAGCTCAACATTGATACAGAGTAGAGAGCCGGAGGGGAGTTGACAAATACTACTTCACCAATCAAAACTCCTCCACATGGACAAAGATCACACTTGTTTCTGTCAACAAAAGCCAAAACAAAATAACTCGCACGTTGTCTACTTCCTTGAATGTCAACAACACCACTGATTATTACCTCCACCACCTTCCTCACACTTCATTTTCTTTGTTAACCTCTTTCGAAAAACTAATTTCTCCAAACGTAAATTCAATTTAACTACAGCAGCCCAAATACCAAATTATTACAACTTAACCACACAAACAACAATTTCGCAATCCTCACACGTCATTCATGATTATTTCACAAAATCCACAAACAATCTTAAGAATGTCAAAGCAAATTTCATTGTGATGTGATCACTTTTAATATCAACCCTTTTAAAAATTATTCAATTAATTATCTAATTAAGTGAGATCACACTAGAGCAACACTACAAATTTTGTTTACATTTTTTAAACCGCTTAATCTGTTTATAATTAAAATTTAAATGCTCTCACAAAAAAACAAATGGTGTGACGTGCAAAAGAAAAAAAAGTGCTAAATGCTCCGCGAGTTAAAATGGACAAGACTCACATTTTGTTATTGTTTCCACTTGGCTACTGCAAACACAACTAAAAAAAGAAGAGGATGAGACTCCCATCGGAAAAAAGTCATGCTATATCATGTGTTCAACTCTTGCTTGCTAAAATGTAAATGTAGGACTGGCTGAGTGAACGGAACCTTCCGCTGTGCACTGCTATGCTATGTGAGAGGAGGAGGACGTCAGTAGTCACTGCTTGCTTTACATTCTTCAGTTGTGTTTTGTTGTGTGGAGTAGGTACGTAAATACGTTGCTGTGATATGCTACACTGATTGGTGTAAATATATGTTATGCGGTTGGTGTAAGAAGGAATGCTGCATTGCTATTGCTGTGCATACTTTTGTATAGCATGGGGTCGGCTGAGCATAGAGTGGTTGGGGTAATTTGAGATGATTTAGTTTAAGGAAGCGGGAAGGGGATACAGATTTGAAATTAGTACATGGGAAGTGGAGAGTGGCTAGGCAATTTTCCATTTGTGTAAGAAACACCTGCTCAGTTTGTATTGAGTGCTGAGCGAGTTTTTTAATTGTGATTAGTTTTTTTAAATTAATTAGTAAATAGGAGTTAAAAGTGTGACGGTAACGGGAAGCGTTTTAAAGGTGAGTATTTTTAAGGATAATTGTATTTTTTGTGGGTATATTTTAAGGTATTTAAGTTGGGAGGCGACGAAGGTGATTGAATTAATTGGTTAAAGGAATTGTTGTTTATAATTTTGGTTTTTGTTTTTTATTGTGATAGGATATTGAAATCATGCCGAAGAAGAAGACGGGACAACGGAAGAAGGCTGAGAAGCAGAAGGCGAGGCAGAAGAATATTAGGACTGCGAGAGAGAATAGGAATATTGTTGATGTGCCTTGCAATGCCATAATGGAGTGTGACAAGTGCAAAAAGACTCAGAAGAATAGAGCTTTCTGCTATTTTTGTCAGTCAATTCAACGTCTGCCGCAGTGTGCTCACTGTGGCAAGGTCAAGTGTATGCTGAAGACTGGAGATTGTGTCATAAAACATGCTGGGGTGTACACAACAGGACTTGGCATGGTGGTGAGTAATTTAGTTAAAATATTAAGTATTGAAAAAAAGTTTAAAAAAAAAAAAGAATTTGTTGGAGTAAAATATGATTTTGTTTTGATTATTTGACACATATTTCTGTTTATTTATGTTTCGCTGTCGACGTTTCAAAGGATAAATTGGTGCTAAAATACTAGTGTTTTTTTAAATAGCTCGATCACACAAGTTTGGAAGACAAGGTGGTGCAGATTTTGATTACGGAGACGAGGGCGGCGGTGGTAGCTTTAGTTTCGGTGGAGCGACTGGATACAGCTATGGAGGAGGGGCTCGTGGTGGCTACGGAGATGATGACGACTACGATGAAGCGGATGATCCCGATTATGATTACGACGGTAATCATTACTGATTTCCAAAGAAATTTGTATTAGTTTAAATAGACAACAATAACGTTTTGTGTTGTTGTATTTTCAGATGATGATGATGAAGATGAAGAGGAGGACGACGACGAAGAAGACGACGAGGAGGAGGCGGAAAGTGCAGAAGAAAAGTCAGGCGGTGGTCAGGATGAAGACAAGTCTAAAAAATGATTTATGTTTATGCTGAGTTCTGTAGTTCTAGAAAAGATATTTTTATAGGCGAAGTTTGGGAATTCAGATATCATGCATATAAGAATATTTAGGTCATTTACGGTCATGTAGGGATGAAAGATCTAGTTCTTTTTACTCTATACATTTCACTACAATGGAATATTTACAGGAAGTCGAGTCGATCGACGTAAAAATATTTGTTAGTACGTTAGTCATAAACCAAGATTTTTCGAATATCGCAATTGTCAGGAAGGAATAGAAACTTCAAAGAATAGAAAGGTACTAAATATTCGCCAGATTTTAGCATTTTCATTGTCAAATGAGTTCATTAAAATCATGCTATCACGTTTGAAACTCATACTGCTCTGCAGTTTTATATACATAGTTTTAATTCTCTTTTCTCGTCAATTTCTGATTTCTCGTCGCTACTCTAAATTTACTTCGTTATATTCCTTGTAATTTCGAATTACAATTAGTGTTTAGAAAATGTAGCGCCAATGATTTTTGGTAAAGAAAAATCACTCTGTATGTAAGTAATGCATGCCTTGTGTTCCTTTTAAGAATGTATACCTATTATGAACTTCCAAAAAGAAAATAAAATTCAGAGTTTAAAGTAAATTCGAGTACTGTATCTTTTGTCGTGTGTTTTTTTCCTATGATAGGAAAATTATAAATAATCTCTTAAATTCGTGAACTTTATTTGTTTCGTTGACTGTAGCATTCAACCACACGTACAAAATAGAAAATAGGTACCCTTACAAGGCAATCCAGGTAAGTAATTGCGTTCTATAGTATCAAAATCCAAAATGTGTATTTCTATATATGTAACAAAATGTGTTGTCGAAAAGTACATACTTACTACGGGCCATTTGAATATTTACAGCCAATAGAATTTGTATTCTAGATATTTATTATCTTCCTATTTGCATTTCCTGAGATTAAGCTACCTGTATTCATAATCGTAGGGATATTGAAGCTAGCATATAGCAAACGAAAGGAACATTTTAACATTTCTATCCTCCCTTTTCATTTAATTTCACAAAATTAATCCGTCGTGTTCTACAAGCTCTATATAATTTGTGTTTGCCCCAAAACTATAACAATATATTTGCAGTTAATACTGCAGCAGAACATTATGTCAAGTGCTAACAATTTTAAAGTGCCAACGCAGCCAAATTTGGTGCAAAACGCAACTAACTCAAAAAGTTTAGCAGCAGTGAAACGACGACTAACTGAGGCAATCTGCAATGGCAATAGCAAAAGCAAACGTACATCTTATTACGGCCTGTCTGAAGTTACCGAAAAGCCGGATGAATTTCCAATATACATTGCCATGGCCAATCTTGTAATCACGCCTTCCGGCTTTGCAGACGTCAAAACAAGAGACGCGATTTGTTCTAAGATTCGCATCATGTCTGGAGACATCTCATATGCATATACTGATAGAACTACCCATTTACTTGCTGCCCACGCCAATACAAGCAAGGTTGTAATGGGCCGAGAGAGAAACTTACCAATTGTTACAGTAGAGTGGTAATTATGATAAATGATAACCTGGATCTAATAAATTAAACAATATTTTTAATTTATTCTTTTCGGTATTTGCAGGATTCAAAACATTTGGACTGCCTGTCAGCAAAACAACCCTTACATCCACGCTTCCCTTCCCCAATTCCAGAATCATGTGTGTCCGCTCTTCTACAACCTCCATTTTGTCTTTTCGGATCGTTATGATACAGAGGTGCGGCGATACTATGAGAACCTTGTTAAAGAACATGGTGAGAAAGCACATCACGAAGACTAAAGGATATCTTCCTTTGCGATGCTAAATCATTTTTTGATTTCTGTAACTGTAGGTGGATCAATAGAAAAAGTGCTTCAGCAGTCTTCCACACATTTTTACATTTGCCAGGAAGTTGAAACCAGTCGTCAATTTAAAGCGGCACAGAAAAGGAAAGTTCCTTGTTTGTCTCATGCTTGGATTATTGAGTCAATCAGCCTGAAGAATCTAGCGCCTCCAGATGATTATGAAGCTCGCGAGCTTAAAGTTTTAGGGACAACCTTCGACATTTCAGGTTTGAATTATATACTATTTGGAAAATCCGTTAAAAGTGAAATCCGTGTTGAATACTTAAAAATTCTCATAGACGCTCCACAACCTCGTCATGGATTCAGAGCGTCATCAGGAGCTACTGTTGATCTGGAAGGACTATTTGCCTCGAACGTGGATGGCGATCCTGATGATGGGGCATATTTAGACTTGGCTACCTGCTTAATTCCAGAGTCATTTGAGGATCACAGTATGACAGATAACACCTTAAATGCCACAGTGATTTCTGTGGATATCGATAAAGAGATGACATTCACGTCAGTAGGTGGCTAATGGCTAATTTCTTTAACAGAGAGTGTACTGGTCTGGTACGTTCTTTTTGATAACACCTTAAATGCCACAGTGATTTCTGTGGATATCGATAAAGAGATGACATTCACGTCAGTAGGTGGCTAATGGCTAATTTCTTTAACAGAGAGTGTACTGGTCTGGTACTTTCTTTTGTATGATCAAGAAAAAATAGTATAATGGCGGTTATAACAATTTGATACTGAAATAATGGTTAAGTTAAGATTTTAAATTTGATGAACTTCTTACTAATTTAATATTACCGCATTTAATACCAAAATCCTCGTTTATCAGATTAACATAATTTGCACCTGTGAAATAATATTACCCTTTAAAATTGATCCTAATGTTGTGATGTGAAAGTTACATGCGTTCATTTCCTAATTGTACATTATATAAATAAGATGATTGAAACCAGTCCTATAAAGTATACTGATCAATTTTAATAATAAATAAATGTTCAAATTTTACACGTCTTTTATGATATTTTAATACAGCCATTAATGTTTTGAACTTGCAATTATGTTTAAAATGTCTTCAATGCCAACCTTGTGCAACATTTGCTTTCTAACAGGTACGTATGTTTTTCGGAAACTCATTAATTGCAACTTGACACGTTCAAAGCAAGCACTTGCAACTTTACTCCAAGTTCACAGAGCATCTGCCTGTAATTTTCAAATGCATACTATATGACTCGTACATCATATCTACATCGATAAAAATAAAAATCTGTATAAATCATTACCATAAATTGATATGGGACTCACAAGTTCACAAACATCCTGCTGTATCAATATATCCCTTTGTTCTTGACTTTTCATAATATTGAAACTTACCATTGCTTCATTCATCATTGAGTTAGGTACTTGCATTGAACAAATGTCTGCAAGCTCAAGTGATATCTAATTACGCCTCAATATATAACCGCCAGGTATGTATGCTCTGCACTATCAACGCTACATAAAAAAATCTCCAGACACGCGACATGCTGCATCTCAATACATGACTAGCCTCTCACCGTCTCAATTTCTCCATAGTTCACCGACAAATTCTTTACCTACCGAAATCATACCGTGAAAGGAAACCATTTCCAGACACTCTCGCACGAATCCGTCTATGACAATGACACCTGCACGGCATAACATAGGGTTAATAGTAAATGTAGACACTGTAAAGCAATTACATGCCAAAATGGGATTATGGAACTGGACACAGACCAGACTGACAACGATGACGGAAGCCTTTTTGATGCTCGTCGTGATTTCTCTCCTTAATTTTTTACCATTAGTACGACTATAAAAGAGTAGCATAAATCGTAAGTGAATGGGTGTAACCAATATATGTATGGTAATAATGTATTTGCTGAAAGGGTTGATATTTTATGTAAAAATCAAAAGGTATCAACTATAAAAAATTCTAATTGATCTTTGCCAGTTTTGGTCATTTTTACATTTAGAAATAGAAATGCACATTTTGAGCTAAAATTCATTATAACTCTGGTTGCTTCATACTCTGACTGGACGATCTGGAGTACGTGTGTGAGTCAAAGAAGAATTACTTCCTTATTAAAAAAGAAGAGTAGGGTTTATCACAATTTTGACATTTCTGACAATTCGGTGATTTATCACAACGGTGGGCATCATACCTTTTGTATGAAGACGACGCTTTGAAATTGACAAAAATCAAACAGCTTGTGAAATATTCTGAATGGATGTGCAGAAGGAATTAGTTCTCAATCAAATGAATTAAATTTCTTCTTACATCCGTCTTTTGACTGTGGGAGTGGACCTGTCAAAACATTAAAAATTTCTTATATTGCAAGCAAAGTGTTACCTTCGTTTCATCTCAACTAATCAATACATATTAACTTGCCAATTTCATGGTTCAACACAGCATCATATAAATGACGATAACCCATGGTAAATGTGTACGTGCGGTTATACATTCAAAGAGTGTTGGTTAAGATTGATTGAAAAAAGTGTGGGACATCAACAAATCTACTCATTCCAACTTTCAACAACAAAAAAACGCTTCAGTAATTGAAATGATTTATGTAACCCAAAAAATGCCTCTGTCATTGTTACATAATATCTAAAGCTATACGCAACAAGAGTAAAACAAGATCAGTTTAATAGTAGGTAGGGAAATTTCATACAAAAAATATGAACAAGTTGATTGGAAGGGGTTGTTGCTTTTCTCAGCAAAAATCTTTGGCTCTTGCTGGAATATAACCTTTCTTGCGTTTTTATATAACATATAAATACATATAATTACATACGACTTCTGGTTGTTAGGTATTTCTAGATATTGAGTGTTATAATTGAGTCTCGTGTATGGTTAGGTTGCATGGTTATCTTTGTACAAGAAAAAAAAACATATCATGATTGCGTTTTAATGCTGCTGCTGAGGATTTCGACTGGCTATTTTACAGAAGCAGTCGGTCCAGTTATTTATTTAAATGAGTTATGAAGTTATTATGTCATGTTCCTGTTTCATAACTTTGTCAGTTGTATTACTTCATCATCATCTACAACATCACATCTTCTTTCTGTCTTTTTCCCATCACGTCTTCAGAACGAGCCAATCAATATCTCTGCTCATTCACAAACTGTAAACACCCTCAGCCTGAGACAAATAGGAGGACAAGCTTGGACAATTTTGAGTTCATGATCTTTCCTCTTTGTTTCGTTTTGGTTTGTTTGGACGATAAAAAACGATAAGATATATACAACAGGAATTTTGTGCTACTGAAACTGGTCTAAAAAATGGCATGCCCATTCCAGTAAGAAAAAAAGCAAATATGTTTTTATAATTTTATTACTACAAGAATTACAAGATTCTAATTTCTGAATCCCTTATAGAAACGATGACACATCCCAATTCGGGTTTAACATGGTCCAAGCCAATAATGAGGGTTACTTGTATGGAGACTATTTGCAACTTGACAAAATACTCGGTGCTCAGCGATTGGTCAGTGCTGAAAATGGGAATCATGTTCACGATGAGCACCTTTTCATCATAACACATCAAGGTAAAAATACTTCATAGTGGGACACATGTTTCCTTTGTTCTTTGCCGAGGTGTTTAAGGGTATCATATGACGGGATTGTATTGCATGGGTTTGAATACTGTTCAAACTGCATTTCACCTTTATAGCGTATGAGCTTTGGTTCAAGCAAATTCTTTTTGAAGTGGACTCTGTGCGCAATCTTTTTATTAAGTCGGAGCTGGATGAGAGGTTAATGCTGGAGATTCTGAAGCGTACGCAAAGATGTGTGCTTATTCTAAAGGTAACAATTTTAAACCATGTATTTCTTGGTTAAACTGATAACGTCACATACCTACATAAGATATTCCAAGAAGCTAGTATGCAATTAAGTTGGAACTTATTGTCTTGGTTTGATTTGTAAAATACAAAGCTTCTAGTGGACCAAGTAATGATTTTGGAAACAATGACCGCACTCGACTTTTTGGAGTTTCGTCATTACTTGTCGCCTGCATCTGGCTTTCAGTCTTTGCAATTCCGCCTGCTGGAGAATAAGCTCGGAGTTAAGCAGGTAAGCAATTGAATTATTTTGGTATGCATTTTATTACTACAACTTTTTCCAGCTAAGTTGTTCATTTAAAATTACCATTTCCTGCTAACATTTATGATAGTAAAAACTATTTAGAGAATGACTATGTATATGAGTTATTGCGTAAATACATACTACTTACATGTAGTAGCAACTTATGCAAAATTCCATTTTAAAAAAATTAAAAATTGAATAGGAACATCGCGCACGGTATAACAAAGACCATTACATGGCTGTCTTCTCAGACGAGCCATCTGCAGCTCAGCTAAAAGGCTCTGAGGAAGAACCATCGCTATGTGACTTGGTCCAAAGGTTTGACTGTCCATTCAATAGGAATTTTTATTAAAGGGGCAAAATAATGATAGAATTATTTGTCATAAAATCCCATTCCTTTTTGTATGATAAGATGGCTTGAGCGTACGCCAGGATTGGAGGAGACTGGATTTAATTTCTGGGAAAAATATCGAAACGTTGTGGAAACAATGTTGGCAAATGAGGAGGCTGTTGCAGCGGTTGGTTAAAATTGTAAAAGTGCGAATGTATGTAAGGATTTTAAATTATGTTATAATGGCCCGCTTTCCTTATCAACCAGAAAGAAACAAATGCAACCAAGAAAGATGCTCTGAACTACAACGTGAACAAGAAGAAGCAACAGTTTGAATCTGTTTTTGATGAGAAGACGCATGAGGCCTTAGTGAAGCGAGGAGAGCGTCGGTTTTCTCACAAGGCGCTTCGCGGAGCCATTCTTATCACGTTCTACAGGGATGAGCCCAGATTCAACCAGCCTTATCAACTCCTCTCGTCTCTGATGGATATTGATGCTCTAATCACCAAGTGGCGTTGTGAGTTTATGCATGCAAGCAACTTCATCCAGTTTAATATGTAAAAAACGCAGGGTGTGCCCAAAATACTCATTATTTTTGTTCTAGATAATCATGTACTTCTTGTTCAGCGAATGTTGGGGTCACAACAATTGGGAACTGGGGGTTCCTCTGGATATCACTATCTTAGATCTACGCTAAGGTACTTTCCTTTTTAATTTATTTATTGTTTAAAGATTTCTCGGGTAGGCGTGTTTTAAGCAGAATTACTTGAATGTATATTATGTTCATTCTGTGACAGTGACCGCTACAAAGTGTTTCTGGACTTATTCAACTTGTCCACTTTCATTGTGCCAAGGTCCTACGTGCCTCCTCTAACTCATCAGATGAAGTACCGTCTCAGTCTGGTGGAAGCTGTGGATGGAGGGTACAAGTGTGAAGAGGAGGATCGTAAGCATTGTTGCAGCTGCTCAAACTTATACGGTGGAGGCAAATAAAATACATACACAATTACATCATTTTAACAAATTAGCTCTCCTAATATTCATACTATTTACACAAGTTTCATTTGACAGAGCTTGTAACGTTTTAAAAGAAAATTAAACATTTCCTTGACTCTTAAATAAAATCTAGCTAAGCCTACTGCTCTTTTATTGTTCTCTGTATTCAACCAATTCTCAGAAATGCTCGCTTATAAAAAATGGGTTGATGTGAGTTGAATTGAACAAATTCTTTCTATTTGGTACATGAAAGCATCGCCAGTTATCTTCTTGATTGAGGCCTATCAAAATATTTTCCCATTTAAAAACATGGAGTTGTCCATTGTTGTAATTATAATGGTTTTCATCGTTAGCCCGTTCATACTCAGCCATGATGTCTCACATAGTGTAGAGTGGACCTACTCAGGCGTCACCTACTCCGCCAAAAATCCAAGCGGTTTTGAGAACATTGATAATTCTCTGCTTATCAATCCGACTCCTGAACACATTAAAAATATGGCAGAAAGACTGGCCAAGATTAGGGAAGCTCAATCAAATCAGAGCCAGTTCACAAACCCTATTCCCCAAAAATTTATGCAGATGACAACCTGTTACAACAATGAAACCGCCTTTTTCAGTGATTTGGAAAAGTACGTGGAACTCATGGATACTATGAGTTTTTTAGAAGACCCAGTATTGTACAAGTTTGTGGATTATGAAAATAGAAAGCTTAGTTTTAGGCATGTGGATCAAGCTAGACAAAACCAGTCTGCTTTCGAGATAAGTGAAAAGGACGAACCTAGAATTTTAGATGAAGTAAAAGACGTTTACGTTTTAAAAAAGGACCGTGTCCAGTATTACTTTCAACGGCGCCGATTCGTCATTCTGCGGAGGGTGAAGAATACACCGGAGTCGTTGCATTCCGTTTGTGTGCTCTACTTGAAGTAAGTCATTTGAAATTATAATGAAGTACATGTACAAATTTCTGCTTGCCAAAATTAATTGATCAATTTTTAAAGGGAGGCTTATGATTCAACAACGAAAGTGCACACTTTTGGGGGTCACCAGTTCCACGTAGAATTTGACGCTTGGTACGATCCTGGTTCTGGTAGCTTATCAAACAAGCCACTTAGCCTAGGCTGGCTTCACTGCAACAGCTCCTTGTTTTCACCATGTCTGGAGCTGGATTATCAGGAACATGACAAGTTGTATCGAACTAGAAAAGAAATACAAAGGAAGGAGCCTCTGTCCAATTCTAATTTTAGGGTCAACCTATTTTCTGTTATTCCATCGTCAATCAAAGGATACTCGACATTTTCCGCAAGTGACTTTTTCGTGGATTTAGATGACACAGTCACCACTGCCAAATGGGTATCAGCCGTGGTTGAAGCGTATACAAGGAGAGCAATTGGTAAGACTGTCAAGCAGAGAATGGACGAAGTCCAAGCCCTCCTGAAAAGAACAGAGTTGCCAGATATATTCACAGATTTTCAAAATCCTGTCAAGGAGGCTGGGAAATTTGGAAATGTTTTGAAGGCTAATGATCAATCTCAAAAGGATAAAAAAGGTCCTTCCAATTTTAAAGGGGTGAATTTAACAAAGCAAGGGACTTATGCAAGTAATGCGAAAGAAGTTTCGAAAAACCATAAAAATTACGAAGATGACGATGAGCAACATCTAGATTTAGTTTTGCCTGATAAACCCATATCTCTTTCAGATGAAATCCTTCGCAAAAGTACTTTTTAATTTTATATTGCTTTCGAACTGCTTTATGCAAAATCTTTGAAATCACAATGCTATTTAAAAAATGCAGGTCTGTTAACAAGAGTGGACACTTTTGTGAACCCCGGCTGGAAAACCATGTGGAACCCTGAGCTGACGCCAAACTCCAGTTTAAAGGTAGAGCAGCATGGCTTCGCCGGGTTTGGCCCTTGTGAAAACAACCAATTGAGTGGGACCCCTCTAGACATTCAAATTACAGAGGATAAGGACGGAGCTCATGAGGTGGTCGTGGCTTACATGAAAATCTTAAGGTATCATTGCATCCCTGAAATGGTAAATAAGGTGGTGAGTCTATTTACGGATGACTACCTTCACTACTTGGACAATGGCCGCATTGTTTTCAACTTTACACGAAGTGTAACGTGAGTTTAACTGTATTCATTTAAAAATTTAAACAGATTTTTAGTCAAAAGTTTCAACCCATTTTATTTGAATATATATTTAGCATTAAGCCTAAAATAACATACAAACGACTGCAAAAAACTGCCTTAGCCGTGGAATTCTTCTGTTTTGCTTCCGCCTACTATGCAGATATTGACATACTTGCAAGGCCAAAGCATTACGAGTTTCCTGAAGGAACTCCCGTATCTCGAAGCGTTTTCGTCATTGCCCAAATGGTTATCATCGAGATAAGCACAATACATACGAGTGTGCAAGCCAGAGAGGTGTTTATGTTTAGAAGTATGATCACGTCGCTGAAATCTGTGCTGGTGAGGCTTTTGCAGGACTTTTTGATACTTAGAGACTGTGACAAATGCACATATGAAATGAGTCTATTAAAAAACGACTTGTTTCTCGTGGTTGGAATGATACAATTTATACTGAAGGAAATCACACCTTCCTCCGATCAGACAGATGTTGAGATGGCATTATCTCAGTTTTTGATAAGACATCGGGAAGCGATAAGGGATAGGGTAGACTGGTATGCGTCTCCAGAAAGAGGACCTGTACAATTGTAGTGCATATTATTCCAAATAATATTTACTATTTCTTAATTAAATAGCATTTAGTTGAAATCCCTGTGTTTCGTTTATTTACTTTTAATATGTTTTATATAAATAATTAGGAACGCTTATAAATTACTACTGCACTTTGAAGAAGGTAATTGTATTGTATGAATAGTTATATAATCAAAGCACGCAAAATTTATATGTAGACTATTTTAAATGTCTCGCATAAGTGTTAATTGTTCAGGACGAGGATTCAATGACGGTTTGGTTTTTTTAATGAGTGCTCAATAAAAACTTGTACCATTGATGGCAAACTTTTTTTTATTATCATTGTTGTACGTTGTACTCTTCGATACACTATAGACCTTTCTTATCATGTGTGCTTCAATCAAAGACAGAAATCAGTACACATTTTTCGTCCTTCAGTTTATTATTTTTTTATTATGAGCTGGAGAGACGAGATAAAAACTCAATAAGAGAAATGAAAATCATTGACATTGGTGACGATAATTATATTATGCCAACAACCAAACTTGGAATTTTATTTAGTCATTACTCATCGATACGTCAAGCGCAATTGTAATTCTAAGATTGCCTTGAATTTGATGGTGTGGCAGTATCACGTATTGGCGAAAGAAAAAAAAACCAATTCTAATATCCAACTAAAGACGTTGGCACAGCACTGCACAGGTTAAATTTTTAACAAACTCAGTTCGGGTTTAATACTTTCTTAATATTTATGCATTTCAGTCTTAAGTAAATGAGATTCTGCTGATACTAATGCTGACGATGAGGTAATTTTTAATTTCCACCAAGAAAAACGAAGCAATGTGTCAATGAGAAACATGATCAGTTGATATCGACTTGATAACAACATCTGTGCAAAGATGAACAATGCAATCAACACAATATTTTATCATCGTTCTGTCAAATAAATGTGAATTGATGATGCTTATGTTAATTTACACATTGTATTATTATGTATTTTTGGCCATTGTACAGTTGCAAACTGAACCCAATTTTTTAGCATGTTTGATGTCCACTTGTAATAACAAATGCATTATGTACCTACTTATCGATCACAATCTTTTTGATCGACAGTCTTTAATTGTACACTTTCCATTCACTGATTACAGAAATTACATGATCTTTAAATATACCCAACTTAATCAATATTATGTTACATAAATTTCCCACACAAAAATGTCATTCTTGTGCACACTCAATATATCAAAAGTATGCACACATTTTCAAGGGTAAGCTATCTATCTCTCATCAATCTATTATTACAAAAATATGTACCAATTAACTTTTTTGCGTAAAATGTCGTGATTTTCATGTTGTCACATTCCACATTTTTTTCTCTGACTTTTCCAGTCTGATACATATTATCAGATAGGAAGTGGAGCTTGTGAGGTTGAGTTGGTTCTTTGGTGGCTTGGCTGCTCCATCGTCAAGAAAATTGTAGACGCTACGAGACTTCTGCTGAGGATTTATTAAATTAAAATAAGAAATGATTTTTTGACAGTGAAAGCATCTTCGCCCAAGCTTGTAGCTAATTATAATTTATCTAGACTGTCTAAAAATTTGCATATAATTGGTCACCATGGGAACGCGTCATAAAGTTTTTGCATTACTTGCCACAATATGCTTATGCATATTGGAGGGGGATGGGGCGGCCATTATTGGAAATGAGACTGATCAAGGTGATATCGAGATTCTGAAAGCGTTTCGTGGAAGTCCGTTCATTTATAATTTGAGTCCAGAGGTGGAGTCGGAACTGTTATTAGATATGGTAGTTCCAGAGTATTTCGATGTGTTCCTTAAACATTTTGAGGATATACAGCAAGGGTCTAATCCTATTGAGGACTTGATAAAGTTAATTGGCCAGTTATTTAATGGCGTGGAGAGTGAGGACTGTAAAGGACATATTTTTGAATGGATTTGGCGACTAAAGATGAACAAAACGGGTATCGCAAAGGATTGGAACAAATGGGTGCTTCAGAGTAAGTATTTACGTATTAAATCGTACTAATGACTTGGTAATCAGGAAAAAAGTTGATTCTTCAACTCATTCTAACTAATTAATTAACATAGTGGCGGATTCCTGGGGTAAGGTTCCAGAAGGGATTCTTACAGGTCATTTGAATTCCTATGGGGATTTTGATGAGTGTATGAAGTTGAAAGCGTCAGACCTTACAATGCTTAATCCTTTGTATCCAAAACCTGCTGCCAGCTTTGAAGGGCGCTATTGCACTGTGCCACTATTTCCGTTCGCTCTCTACTCTACTCCAAAAGCGTGGCCACCTGGAACTAATTGTGCAGCAAAAATACCTCCAAAGCCTGAAACTGAAACACGTATACGGAAAACGGAGAAAGTCGTTTCCCTGGAAGAACTCTTGGTATTACATACTTGTCGAAAACTTAAATAAAATACAAGTATAGCTGTGTTTAGTAATATCACTTCATTTGGATGTTTTTTACTTGCAGAAACTTATGGGTAAACCAGGTGTTGCAATTTATCCTTCTCTTGGCGTCTGCCTGCCAAACACCTGCTCCGACCCGGATATTCAGCAGCTTGTAGTGAACGCTTTAAGTATGATTTATCTCAATCAAAGTGTACCAGGCTATCCAGCCGCCCAACTCTGGCCTTGTACCATGGGTTGCTATGACTCTGAAAAACCGGATTTTGATGCGGCGGATATTAGTGTTATGTAATAATCAATATTTATATTGTTGCTTTCCATAGTTGTTTCGCTTTACAATTGGAATTTATGCTTATTTTATACTTTTTACAGGGCTCTGATATCTGTAATTGCTGGGCTATGCTTGGGAGCAGGTATTATTGACTACTGGCTAAACCATGGTGTTGACAAGCCCCCAAAACGAGGTCTGGCCTACCAGTACTTTATGGCGTTTTCTTTGTATACCAACATTCAAAAGTGGATGAGCACAAGGAAAGGTTCGGATGACTTGGGATGTCTTCACGGGGTTCGCTTTTTGAGCACCTCGTGGGTCGTGCTTGCTCATACTTATTACGTTATCACGTTCCTTCCACAATGGAATATGGTTGACGTTAAAACGGTGTGTTTTTTAACATAATAAATCCGTTTTTTGAGTCGTTAAGAGTTTAACAATAAATTACCTTTCGTTCTATCAACTTTGATTAGGTTTACGACGACTGGAGTGTGCTTACAATCATCAACTCAACATTTTCCGTCGACACGTTTTTCGTGATGAGTGGAATGCTGGTGGCTTACAATGTCTTCAAATTGCTGGACAAGAGCAAAGGGAAATCGCTTTTTGAGCACCTCGTGGGTCGTGCTTGCTCATACTTATTACGTTATCACGTTCCTTCCACAATGGAATATGGTTGACGTTAAAACGGTGTGTTTTTCAACATAATAAATTCGTTTTTCGAGTCGTTAAGAGTTTAACAATATACCTTTCGTTCTATAAACTTTGATTAGGTTTACGATGACTGGAGTGTGCTTACAATCATCAACTCAACATTTTCCGTCGACACGTTTTTCGTGATGAGTGGAATGCTGGTGGCTTACAATGTCTTCAAATTGCTGGACAAGAGCAAAGGGAAAATTAACATTCCCATGTTTTATGTTCACCGTTACTTAAGGTTAACAACAGTGTTTACACAACAGGAGCTTTTGTAAACAGTTATTTAATAATACAATTTTTTTGTTCAGATTAACACCAACGTATGCAATTTTGGTTGGAATCATGGCCACCCTCATCCCCTACCTTGGAAATGGTCCATACTGGCAAGTGATGACGAGATGGGGAAACATTTGCGAAAATAACTGGTGGACGAATCTTCTTTACGTTAACAACTTTGTGAATACTAGTTGGCTGGTATGATTACTAAATTTAAAACTGTATTAAGTTATTACTAAAATCATTCTAAGCTAAATTCTTACCTCTTTTCTTTCATTGGCAGTGTCAAGGCGAAGCTTGGTACTTGGCTAATGACATGCAGTTCTATATTGTGTCTCCATTTATCATTTACCCCATGTGGAAATGGGAAATGATGGGCACAATCCTCCTTGCAATCTACACAATCCTCTCGTGCATCAGCCCCGCCCTATTGGTCCACTTTTATGACACCACACCCACTACCATACCTACACGAGGGTAAGATATTATATTATTTTTAAATTCCAAACCCAGCTTATTAATTTTATGAGGAATTTCATTAATTTCTGCTTTTCCCACCAGAGATAACGGTGCAAAGTGGTTCACTCACATTTACATTCGACCCTACGCTCGAATTCAAACTTTTCTCGTGGGAGTATGGCTGGGGTGGTTATTACACAAGACAAAAGGAAAGCGGGTTAACTTGCCGATACCCTTGGTGGTACTCTTCTGGGCGCTTTCAACAGCCATCTGTCTATTTGTGATTTACGGTGTCCAACCATGGTTTGAGGCAGACAATGAGATTCCTAAAGTGGCGGGGCTGGCATACGCTGGTCTAAGTCGATTTGGCTGGGGACTTGCTGTGTCATGGGTGATTTTTGCGTGTATTAAAGGTTACGGAGGTATTGTCAATAGCTTCCTGTCTTGGAGTGTGTTCATGCCACTTGGAAGACTTTGCTATTGCGTCTACCTGGTGTCACTTCATCTTCAGATGATTCTTCATGTTCGGTTCACTCAGCCTATGCGATTTGATGGGTACACCCAACTAAACTTCTTCTTTGCCCATTTGTTAATGTCTTTATTGGTTGGATTCGTTGCCACGCTCTTGTTTGAGAGTCCATTTATGATTTTGCAGAAGCTTATCTTTGAAGGTATGATATAATTCGTAGAAACGTTCAAACCCATCATTTAAATATGCGATACATCAGCACATTATTCATTTTATCTTTGCAGGCGGTGGCGGAGGTGGACCAAGACCTCA
>JAHZNG010001165.1:0-32174 GCA_027744375.1 Orchesellides sinensis | reverse complement strand
AGTAGTATATCTGTAACATAATCTTTAGCATCAGTCCATTTTTAGCTTTATGCTTGAAATCAGATTTACTCATAACATAATAAAAGCATTGTTGATGAGTTCCTGTTTCCGGTGATGTAGTTGAAGATTAGAATTGAGAAAATTACGTATGCAGCTGAAATCAATTATTGATCATAGCATAGCTTACATATGTTGAAACGATGAAATAAATTTCCTGGAAAATGTTCATTTGTAGAGGAAACCTTGCAAAAATGCTGTTCTTTACAATTAGAATGCCCATAGGAGGTAGATTTTTATTAACAATTAGCCCTGCCCTTGGGTTTTCCTTATGTTCTTCAGGTTAGCATCCTATATGATTGTATGAAAATATGACAAAGTACGGAATGCTTAGGATTTCATGAACTTGTTGGCTTTCTCAAGGGTATTTTCTTTGCAAGAATGCTGAGAATTTCTATTATTGCAAAGTAGTTTTGGGAACTTTTCTACAAGACAGATGTCTCGAAATCCCACAGACACACACCCAGTTAGGCTTCTTCAAATTTTATGTAATCCTGTTTAGAGCAAGAGTATTATAGGCTTACGTGAGCATTCTTTCTTACTTTTCCTTATGTATGTAATTTTGCATTACTAGGTACTTTTACGAGACTTTTTATATAAAATTCAACACTGGGTTCAATAACCTTATGCATGATTCAAATTCATGAAAGCAACGGTAACTGCTTTACATTGACTTTCTTTTTGCTGGCTGAAGCGAAACCGTACTTTCAGCTCCCAGGAGAGCAATGAAGCACCTGTGCTCATATATAAATCACTTGTAACCTGGTGTATTCTAAATTGATCTGTAAATCTGTATTCAAAATGGAAAACAAACGTTTAGAGTGTATGTCTTCTTTATACCAATACTTAAAAATGTAATTAGCTATCTTTTAGTAAATCTACATTTTTCTTGGGGCAAGATGAGATTCAAGTTGAAGGTATTAAAAAACGTCTTGACACAAAACATCTATTATCTACTATCCGATTCTTCTCAGACTTATCAATTGCCAACTGGCTGGCTTATCTTGACTAAGAAATGGCATGACGCCAGCAGAAAGTGGCTCACATTGCCCCATGTTTTCATTATTTTCCTCGTTCAAGGTTAAATTTTCTCTTAAACTGTGATTGTAGTAAAGAAGGACGATGTGATTAATAGCGTAAGATTCTGTTAAGGCAAGGATTTCTTAAGGAAATTAATGACGCAGCAAGGCCACGCCCTCATTTAAACCTTGATTGATGATAAACCGTTCCTTTTGGTTGATTATGATTTAGCCTTGTCCATTTCCTGTTCGTTTATATTTCTTGAATACCAGCCGTAAACGTAGATTGAAGATTTGTATCTCGTATTCATTAACCACACAATTATCTTGCGATGGCGTCAATAACACATATCTGTTGTGTTGCGTCAACCTTAATTATGCTATCTCCAGCTCTTACGCGTTGTAGAAAGTACTAATTAAGATTATATTACCTATGTATATATATCATTATTATTAGATTATACCCCTGGTATATTTATACATACATTAAATAACCTTTAGCGTGAATAACAAAAGCATGTTGCGCAATTTAGGGCCCCCTCCATAACTTGTTTTTCCACATTGCAAGGCTAACCTTTTTACAACCCAGCACCAGCAAGCGTTGTCTATGTTTGTATAAAAAACTTGGCTTCTTTTGCTTTTTACTGAGAGTCCATAGGACGAATATTTACAGGGGAGGAAACTTGGAATTATTCAGAACGCTTCAGTTAATCCAAATCAAATCCAACAACAGACAACAACTATGAAAATTTGGCTGTGAGTTGTTATAGGTACTCACAGCATATTATAACAATATCATTCTTTTAGGTTTATAGTTTTTAATTTGGTGTCTCAATTGGTTTGATTCTCATGTTGGTCCCTTTCCAACTTCCAAAGGTTAGCTTTCTATATCTGTATTTGCTGCATAAGACCAACCTGCAGAGATTACAATTATCTGCCTTGTCTCTGTCTCCAAAAACCTCCTCCAACCTTTAGCGTTAACGTTAAGCCAAGCCAAAATGGAATGTCTAATGCTTCACACTTGACATAATGATTTAAATTCGTTAGATACGTTTCCTTTTGGAGCGCGAAGGAGGCCAACTAAGATGGATAAGCTCATTTTATCACACAAGTTTTATTAAACACATTTGGATTCATTCCAGGGTTGTTTTCCTTTTAGCTATGTATGTATTGCTTGCTTCTGAGATATGAAGCAGAAAGGAGTGAGTAAATGAGATTCGTTCTCAGCTCATGATAATGATATGATCAAAAAAGATTGTAATTGTAACATTAAATACCTGAAGCTACCATTATAGAATTCTAATAAACAATGAACGTAATGTATGTGGGAAAAAATTATAAAGTGAAGGTTAAATAGGTATATATAGCAGTTTACGTAAGTATCTTCACTCATTTGTGAAGAACACCAGAACCTTATTAAAAGTAAACGCAAATTACCAAGGTTGAAGGTTGTCTTAAGTATAGACATAGACATATAACGTATAATCTATGAGTATAGATGAATTCATGTTAAAGTAAACTACAATACGTAAATTTACATGCATTAACCCCAAGCCTTTTTGTTTAAATCAATTGTTGAATTAAATTAGTCCGTTCACAAGAAATATTTTTATTTTATGGTAGACAATTATTATTAACTTGCGACTTAGCAAGTTACTAAAAATGGTACCGGTGTCTGTCTGTCTGTGACTGCTCTACTAGGAACAGTTTTCACTTTTTCAAAAAATTCTTTTTGCAATGGGTTCCCAACGCGAAAGGCTTAGAGGAGTTCTGAGATGGGCACTAACGGTTACATTTAACCCTTAGAAACCGTTACGATTTCAAATTTTTAATATGATAAGCATGTGGCACAATGTGGCATTTTAATGTGTACTAGTAACGGCCGTTTTTCAATTTCAGTTATTGGACACTAAGAACATTTTCCGTAACGTTACCGTAACTCCCGTAACCGTAAGAAAATACATGGGTCGTTTATGGACCATGGTTACGTTTACGGGTCTAACGGGACTTAGGAACAAAAATTTCTTAGTGTCTATTTGGCCTTGGCCAAAACTTTGGAATGGAGTTCATTTTTGACATTCTGTTTTCTGTAAACGTAGTCTTTAACAAAGGTGCAACTAGAGTAAACAATGCGGAGTAAATCCCAAAATTAACCATTGGCGACCGTTACGATTTCGAAATTTCGGAATCTTAACCTATGCATGCGGCACATGTTTTATAGTCCATTTTTGACAAATAATGCGAAAATGGTAACAAAATTTGAAAGTAACAAATGCCATACGGCAAACAGGCAAATATTTTCAACAGTCGCAAGTTCCTTACATTCTGCATACTTGAGGGTTTATTTTTAATGGAATCTGGCATAATTAACTTCATTTTTTGGTTAATCTCCTGCAATGCATAAAGCAGCTTTTACAATTGAGCGATACATTTTATTAATCTCATGGACAGGAATTTTTGTGTTTAAAATCAGTAATTCCATCAAGTGTGCATATGAAATTTTAAAGACTAAAGGGAAATTGTTCAAAAATGCATACACAATGATGATTATCTTCTCAAACCACTGCATATTTTAAGGAAAAATCCAATAGCTTCCCTTTCCTTCAGTTTAATTGTTTAATTATAGCTCCAAGCTACAAAAAGCCAAGTCTGCAGTGAGGTAATTTACATAAGCATCGTGCTATTTTCATATTGGTAATCTCCTGCAATGCATAAAGCAGCTTTTACAATTGAGCGATACATTTTATTAATCTCATGGACAGGAATTTTTGTGTTTAAAATCAGTAATTCCATCAAATGTGCATATGCAATTTTAAAGACTAAAGGGAAATTGTTCAAAAATGCACACACAAGGATGATTATCTTCTCAAACCACTGCATATTTTAAGGAAAAATCCAACAGCCTTCCTTTCCTTCAGTTTAATTGTTTAATTATAGCTCCAAGCTACAAAAAGCCAAGTCTGCAGTGAGGTAATTTACATAAGCATCGTGCTATTTTCATATTGGTTCGTACCATTTTCTGACGTCAATTACTGGGAAAATGGAAAATATTACGTAATCCTCACATCCTCATTTACAGGAAAACCACTTACGTACATTATGTGGTCGCAGTTTTCCTGCTTTTCATTTCCTGTCTGGAACAGTGGTAAACGTTATAACTTGTGTTAAAGTGGCAGACATCTTGATTTATGAAAGTATGGAAAGGAATTGTATTTTAATGCCTTAAATTCTCCAATTTGTAAATATCTTCGGAAGAAATTACATTTAAGCCCAGTTTTATAAAATACTTTGGGGTAAGTCGCGACTTATTGGTGGAAACGATTATGGCCTTCCTTCGGTTACGAGTTATCCACCTGTCTTGTGACAATTCAGCAGTATCTAACGACTATGAAATTTCTTGAGTATTGAAAAATCGAAAAATACATAAATTATTCGCATCTTTAGCCTGAAACGGACCTTTGCATTCATTTTTGCAGCAGCACAAGGACTGTCGCAACTTACCCCACGATAAGATTTCGCTTCGATAGGATACAATTTATACAGACTCTGTATGAAGTCTAAACCCAATTTCAATATTTCAAATGAGAACAAAATGTTAACACTTTGTGCATGAACATATTATGCGCTATGAAATTTATATAGCTGCCCTTGTCAGAAATCTGTTAGAATCCCTTTTTCAGGTGATAAAAGGAAACGGTATTTTATTCATTAAATTGTCGCCTCTAGTCACAGACGACGGTTAATATGTATGTTTGGCGACAGCGGCAGATCCATATCATTTCAAGGCCACGAGAATCAACCTAACCAATATGAAAATAATCTGTATCCGTAATTGGGGTCAAATAAATTTTGTTGGCCTTATAATAAAGCCATTAATAAGCGAGTACACTAATCCAGGCATATAAGAACCATGAAATTAAATTTAAAATTATTCTTTTGTCACAACAAGTTTGGAGTACTTATACGTACTCAAATACCCTTTCTGACCCTTAGCACGACGTGATGTCAAAGAGTTTTCTTTTCGGGAAGCTGTGGAAAATTTTAAGTTGCTGTTGTTGACAGAGTTGGTCAGTTGTACTCCAGTTCAATATGCCTGCAACAATACAAAACCCGTTAAAAACTACATACCAAGTTCCTAAAATATACCTTCGTGATCACGCATGTCCATGCCAGAAAAATCAGGGGTTGCTGAGCTCTTATCATAAGCATCCATAAAACATATACATACCTACATACGTACTTTCTCTAAAATGACGGCAGTGCGTAAAGGTCCGTGGTCTTTATAATGGTCACCCTTTCAAAAAGCTTTCTATGGTAGAGGTGATCGTCAAAGAAAGTAAGTATAAAGCTTCCCTTTTCTTGTACTTGTTTTATTACTCCTTTCCTTGTTCAAAGCGAAAGGTGGTGTAAGCTTCTCAATCTCCGCTGTACGTTACATTCATTCTCTAAAGCCCATACAACATCCTAACTTTCCCATTGCGTGTCGCTTAAATCTGATTCAATATTCAAAGTATAGCTGTAGAAAGAAAATTTGAAACGCCTATTCTTACTTTAGGCTTAGAAATATTTATAGTAAAAGCACACAGGTACATTAGGGGACCAAACCTAACTTACACAATAAATATTTCAACAATGTTTTTAATGAAAAACTCCAAACCGTCATTGGCTGGACAAAGCTTAAAGCAAATTTGGTCTTAGTTCATCTAATTCCTTTCCATATTTTTCTTTGAAAATATGAAGTCAGTACATGCAGCATGTAGAAAGGGTGAATAAATTTGTAATATGTATAGTTCCAAAAGCTGTCTCCCCCATTTATACCGTATTTTTGCAATTTCAAACCCCATTTTGCTATATACATACAATAAATAGGTTGTATGCATGTAAAAGTATTCGAATTCCACATAGTTGATAATGGAGCATCATGTTTGGTCTAGACTCTAGATTAGTGGCTACGAAGTAATTATAATTAAGCTAATCCCACAGGCTCCCCATTTGATCCCACATGTCGGTAATTAAACACTTACTACTGCATGTATAACATCTCGTAGACGTTTAAGCAAGGGACGGGAAAAAGGTTGATAAAACTCCCACACGTTATCTTCTATCTTTCTAGGTAAAGCAGTTTACTTTGTACATATGTACCTATGCACATGCACATTAGATTCAAACAATTTATTAAAGCATAGAATAGGAACCTTGTAGTATTTCCACATACTTTGCATACGTACATATGTCATATATCCTGTTCAATTCTTCTAATGTCAACTCATCGAATGAAGTTTGCCATCTTAGCAAACTTAACAGATTTGCATTGTTTCCTACATTTTGATTTGTTTCTTATTTGCATACATCTACGGTTCAAGACACAAAATGTAAATATAATCTTTTGCCTTCGCCCTTCATGAAACATACTCAAGATATACGTATGATGGTAAAATCCTGATTCCATCCTGTGTGCATTGCGTTGGGCCGTGATTGTAACAAAGAGAGAGAATTCTTGTGACTTCTGACTAAAAGTAGGATTGGGATTGGGATGAGCATTCGACATAAATTGCAAGCTTGAAGAAAGAAAAAGAAGCAACCAGCAGACCCATGAACCTAACCTGTCTTGCCCATATCGTGATACGTATCAAAATATACGTAAGCAATCTCTATATCCTTCATCTTTACATGTATTACAATTTAGGAAGTCCCTCGATGGTGCTTCTTCTATATATATATTACGCTTTTACAAAACTACGAACGTAATAGCCAACACTACCAGAAACACACATGAAAGACATACCATTACTTAAACTCTTACTGCTTTTCTGCTACTCTTGTGTATAAACATTGCTTTACGAGAATTCACAGACAGTAAAATTCTGTGCATGGTAGGAGCAATACAGAGTTATTAAACAGGAACACTCTTTTTTAACATGTACGAATCATAGCTTTACAAACATTGTAATGCAGTGTACTAAAGTATATGCACATATCGTTTCGAGTTAACATTTAACATGGTGTTATTATACTTACAACAATATTAAACTTTTTTACTGGTTTTTTGTGTACAGTGCTGTCTGAGAATGAATGGGAAGTGTTATTATAGCAATAATAGAATTCATCCTTACTCTTCAATCCTGTCAAAGGTAACGGTTTATTCTTAAAGTGTAGGAAATAAATAAGTATTCTTATTAAATTTTATTCGGAAAGCAGAGAATCACCTAATCAATGGGATCACCAAAATTTGTGAGTAGTTAACGTGCTCGCTTTTAATCCTCGTTGTTGCGCAGTGTGCAATATTGTTTTATTTTGTAAAGTGCTCTGTAATTATATGGGATGCACGAAGGAGAGCTTGGAAAGTACATAAAAATTTGAGTGAGCTTCTGGTTATTATGTACTTTTTAATCTGGTTATGATCCCAAGTTAAATTCCAAGATAAGGAAATGGGATATTATGTTAATGTGCATAATCTCTGCATCTATCTGGGCGTACAGGTGTAAGAATCTCTTTGGATTAATCAAAGAATACCAAATTATATATATACGATACTTGGAAGTTAGTTAACTCTTCTGGATATTGTTGGAGTGCGTTGCAGTTTTATATCAAGCATTAACAAACTTATTACACTGTGCAAACATTTTAATACATATTATACATAAATACTTACAGTTTTGTGAGCTTTTTGCAACATTATCAGCTAACAATCTTCCATATCTAAAATTTATCAGTAAAAGATGACTTTTTGTTCTGTTTTATCTGTATCATTGAGATTTTAAGCCATTTAGTATTCTACGTGTTTTTATATTACGTTTTGTGTGAAGTAGTATGGTGATAATATAATGTTTTACAATTAATCATTGCATTTTAGGAAGAAAGAAATTGATGAGTAAGGAGGAAGTAAAAATAAAACATTGAGCTTGACATCGTAAAAGTAAAAACGGGACTATTACTACTTTGATTTCGTTATTTGTAAACAATGGGACTTCTCAGAAGTAAAATTGTTAACGTACAACATAACAGTATTTTTATGTGATATGGCTAATTTATTTCAGTTGCTATAAAGCAGTTTTACTACAAAATAGTTCTGGAGGCATTCCCACCAGTCGCATAATCGTAAAAAAGAGTTATTAAATTAGTGTCTGTGAATGTAGGCTTTCCATGTATCGTGATAATATAATGTTTTACAATTAATCATTGCATTTTAGGAAGAAAGAAATTGATGAGTAAGGAGGAAGTAAAAATAAAACATTGAGCTTGACATCATCGTAAAAGTAAAAACGGGATTATTACTACTTTGATTTTGTTATTTGTAAACAATGGGACTTCTCAGAAGTAAAATTGCTAACGTACAACATGTGATATGGCTAATTTATTTTAGTTGCTATAAAGCAGTTTTACTACAAAATAGTTCTGGAGGCATTCCCACCAGTCGCATAATCGTAAAAAAGAGTTATTAAATTAGTGTCTGTGAAAGTAGGCTTTCCATACACTTTACTTGCAACCACTTAAAAATCAATCTCCGTTATGCCGTTATGTTTCATAAAATAAATTACTTCCGCCCTACTCTTCATAATTTTTAAAAAGTAGGTGGTAGCTGTAAAAAGGATATTATGAACTTGCCACGTTCCAGATGGGAATACATTGCACATTATGAGCATGCAGATATTAATTAGGTTACCAAACCAATCCAAAGTATAATTGCTAATCCCACGTGGCTATGTAAAGTTACCTATGTGTATGTCGCCATGTATCTATCTTCTTTATAGTAATGAGTTTTAGGCGATCGGTGCAGCTCCGTATTTATCATTAGATTGACTTGTAGAATGTTTTTGGAACTGTATAATATTAACTATTTCTGACTAAAATATTATCTGAATTTCATACTATTATATTTGTACCATACCATCAATAAAATAAGGAAGGTGTATAATCAGTATCAGCATAACATTTTAAAATACACTATTGAGGTATTTTATTACAGATTTGATGATGGTACTTGTCTTGTTAATAGGGAAGCGTAAAAAGAAAGTGAATGAATTTCTGTTGATAGGATTTTAACGATTGCTGTCAAACAGACATCAATATAAGCAAACTTAAAAAGTAAATTCGTTTCCGCAAAACATGCAATGTAGCAAAACTTTTAGTGTTTATTGATATGATATGTGTACTTGTACACATTAATTTAGCATGTATTCTCGCAGTCTGCAATTCTATTCGTTTAGTTTACCTGTGCTGAGGTAAAAACTTGTTTATATATAAATCATGATGGAAAAACGTAACATATTTTAAAATACTTTTATAGTAAAACTGCAGCAAACTTTTTTCCTTATACTCATCTGATTGCATTGCGTAAAAGATTTTCTTTTTGATTCAAACACATGGTATTGAGGACATCAAAATAGTGTCTTTCCCATGAACTCCCCAATAACCTTTCTTTGGCTGTGCTTTATGCAATATAAGTTGCATTCGTTGTACGTTAAAAAACAAACAAGAGGCTGCGCTGCAGAAGGGACAATATTACTTAACGTAGCATCCTCTAACTTTTCATTATATACTCATATATATAATAAAATATATAAGTTTATATATTTTATTCTAGCATAATATACCACTGCGACATGTGATATGCCATGTGAAGTTACATTTTTGTACATGTGTACCTAAGTCACTAGATATATGCATAGCAGCATCTTGATCACGATTGCGTGCCTTGTCAGTCACAAAACAAGTCTCAAGAGGCAACTAGAACATAATGCCTTGTTGTATTAGGTTTCAACCTTGCGCCTTGCACTTTTAGTACATATACGAATGTAAGACGGTTCTGTTTTTGTTTTGGTGAGACACGCGTCTTTTGTTAGCGGCTTCCCCTTTGTTATTTAGCACGATTAGTACATCCTGCAAGTATTGCCTTGCATACAAATATAATGAATAGTAGACAAAGAACTGATTGACAATTTACTTGTCATGACTGCATAATACCTTCTAGCTTGCTCATGTTAGTAACAGACGGTATGTAAAGGGGAGTGGTTGAGTGGTGTAGGTGCATTACTGCTATGATTTCCAATTAAGTTCAAATAAGCATTGTAATAGACCTGGGTTTAAAGATTCAAAGATTTCGCCTACTTTTCCAGCTTGAAGGTATTGATTGAAGATTACCTTTATATGGCATTGATTGAAGTTTTAAACAAGGGAAAGCCATTGCAAATAAATGGAATGTTATGTCATCAAAAGTACTTTCAAATCACATGGCTTAGTTAATGTTAAAACAGCTTTCCAGTAAACAACATTTTACGAAAGGAACTTTCCTCTCATCCAATTCCTGTCAACACTTACAAGTTGCGCAAAGTACTTTTTCTTAAACTTTTATGAACTGCAAACAAGAAATTTCATGCCTTTTCTTTGTCATACAGATTTAAAATTCTATTACATATTCCATGCATTGTTGTATACATACTGCCTACTGCTTACTACTGTCAAGTGTTTCGTGGTCCAATTAAGCTGTTTAAACAGGCTTTCACGTAGAATTAAATTTTTCACATCGATACTGAGTCATCTCTCTACTCTCGTTTACTTTAGCAACCTACATCACTAATTTTAGGTTTACGGCAATTTTCATCGATCCAATATACAACCTATTTAACCTGCTCTTTTAAAGCCATGAAGAAGAAAACATTCATTTAAGTTACAGATGTGTTCTATTAAACTAAACTGAATGGTTTAACTTATTAAATCTACTCTACAGATGTTAATCAAAAGAAAGGTTATTGAATTTTTAGCTCCAAAATACTAAAAAGATTGTTGGTATATATAAGATTTGGTTGACTGGGTACAAAAGGAAGCATAGCGAATAAAGGATTGAATCAAGACTGGTTAAAAACAAACGGTTGCTTTCTCCGAAACTTACTCATTTGCCTGTATTGTATACATGCACAGGAACAAAAGCTGTGTAGGAAGTAGGAACCAATACCTGCATATAGCTTATATTTTCACAAGTATAAAACAGAAAACTTCAATTTGGTCTTGCATGAAATTAGTGCTAATTACCTATGTGTTTACTGAATGACAATAATAGGATTCTGCCTTCAATAAGTTTCACTTTCAAATGCAAGGGTATCCCACTACTATCTCTGTATTATAGATTATAGTTTAGTAAATACAATAACATGGCATTAGGGAAAACAGAGTATATTATAATGAAAATAGACACTTAATTATTCAATTTACATGCTGGATATACATACGTGGACAAGATGAATGTTCACTAATAAATCTTTTTAATTTACTTTATAGCTGATGCCAATTACACAAATGGATTTCCTTGAGCTTAATTATTAATCATGGTTCAGCAGATGAACGTGTCATTAAAACGTAATTTATGCATATTCTTGCTCATACTTTCTCCAAATAAAATTATTAATTTGAAAGCAACAATTACTTCACAATTTTAGACAACAATTAGTAACAATAATGCCTATAATTTTTGTCTTATAGAGCCGGACTGCATTGATGCGCCCAGTGGATCTGTAGAATCTTCTACTAACCCATTTGCTGGCCCATGGAAGTGCAACGTTTGCGAAGAAAAGTTTCTTAACCCAAAATCCCACGTGGATCACATGGGATCCCATTCAAAAGAGTACCCCTCATCTTGCCAGTTATGTCTCTCCCGATTCAAAGATGTAGCGGATGTTGGAAAGCACCAGTGTGCTGCAGCTAATCGCAATAAATCAAGGGTTGTCCACACGCCCACGTCCAGTAAACTTGATCAGCAAGCAAAATCCCCGAAAAGAAATCCACCTCCAAGCTCGCATATAAAGCCCATTGCACCATCACCCTCATGTTCTTCACCGGCATATCAAATCACTCCATCCCCCTCCATTCCAGACGATGAACCGGATGAAGAAGACATATTTGAAGCAGCTCAAAACCCGAAAAAGTGTTTGAGATCGCGATCAAGCTCTGTGGAAGCCAATAATAACCAGTCGGACTTCAGAAAGGATTTCTTTATCCAGGATCCATGGCAGGCATGTTCTGCTTTGATAACTTTTGATGAGGAAGACGATGACAGTCCGCCGACATTAACTGCAGAAACAAGGGACATAGATGATGATTACCTTGCAACTCAGTTAAATGAACCACGAGCAAACCAATCCCACGTCTTTAAAAGGAGAAATGACTCCGGGCATAGAAAGCATCATCATCATCATCACATAAAAGACAGAAGAAAATCTACGTCTGACACTAGCAAAAAACGTACCAGAAAGCTTTCATCGGGATCGGGCCAAAATTCTGCCCCAGCTGGTGTTTGGGGAGACATGTCGGAATCATTTAGAATGGACTCACTTCTACCAATGACTGCTCCACTGTTGGACGGCCTGGGCCTATGGAATATTGTCGCAAACAGCGGAGCAATAAACATGACAGATAATCTAAACCAAGGTCCTTGTCTTGTCTCCAAAGCCAGTGATAATGACTTTCCCCCAAAAGAGTTGAAATGTGTTCATTGTAATCTGACCTTTTTTGAGTTTATAGACTGGAAGAAACACCTTATTTTTGATCATATCCTAAGTAAACAATCTACTCCTTTTGTTGAAATGAATAAAGTGGATGTTTATGACGTGAGTACATTTGTTGTGAGTGAGGATAGCAGCGGACATGTATCATTCACTCCGAAACTATTTACGTCAGAAAATATAAATAATAATATTGCAGATAAGATTAGTAATGTAGCTTCTGATAAATCGGATTTAAAAAGTAGTGAGCCACCGAAAGAGGGTTTTAAACTGACGTTTCGTAGAAGTGAAGGTAAATACATAATCAAGCCAAGCACCGATTTGAATTCTAGTGACCAAGACAAGAATACAGAAAATCCAACAACTCTTAGTAGTCCTGGTGCTGATGTCACATCCCCTATTGCAGAAACTACGGAGAAAGTTACTGTTCCAGCAGAACCTCCAATTGCTGAGGAGGATGACGAATATGCTAAAGCTTTAGAAGCCGCTTTGGAGCAGTCAAGAGTGAGACGATCTGAGAGTTTCAGCTCAACGCTTTCACCAGCACCAACGACAATCGCAACGCAAGAAAGCGGTGAAAGTACAAAAGGAGATAATATCGGCACTTCTACTTCAGCCTCAAGGCTTGGATTTCAACCCAGGTTTATGCGAGCTGTGCAAACAGTTAGAAAGGCAATCATTCGTAAAAAGAATCTAAATGCTCTTCAGGCGGAGAAACAACAACCATCTAAACTAAAAGTGAGTTGGATTAACATTTTACTAAATTAGTTTTATTGCATTCTGTAAGCTTTTTTAATCTGTTAGGTGGGAGGGACTGGCTTGCAAAGATAAAACTCAAGTTTGATCCCTTTGATGATAACTTTTATTTGATTACATTAGAGATTACATTGTAAAATTAGCAAAGGTATCAAAGGTTTAACAATAAAAACTGCTACAATTGTTAAGCGGGCATTGATCTTTTAAGCCTGCCAGGTTGATGCCACTTGCCACATCTTTTTTGGCTTAGGCAACCACAAACCTTAGATTCTTAAAGCGGTACACTGCCTATGATATCCTCCTTATCCATAAAAATTCACCATGCATATAGTTCTGTTATTTATACTTATGCATGGCGTAGCTACAACTTTGTGCATAAAATGGACATGTATCATCAGTAACATCCGAATGCATATGCATGCCAATTACATCAAAACCAAAATGTAGGGGTTTCCGGGCGTAAATTGTAAGATGACTTTGAGTATTATGCATTTAGACGTCAACATATTTTGTGGGTGCTTTACTGTGTGAAACCCAACCGAGTGGTTTTTATAATTGGCCAAAGTGTTTCAGTTGCATATAATACCGTATCCTCAGTTTTGCGAGTAAACTGCGGTTATTACAATGCAAATATCTACATCTCATCTGATCTTGCTCGTACTGCTCAAGACAAAGTTGTAAATCATGAGCAACAAATTACTTTGTATGCATGGCTTCATAAATAGAAAAAATGCATTACAATGTACCAATCGCATGCCCTACGTTGTATATTGACTTATTGTTTAAACAATGGTTTTAGAAATTTATAATAAATACTTGCCATTAATTACACATTCACGGTTGAGTTGTATTAAATAGTTAACCAAAATGAAATTCCATGCATGGCTGGAATTATACACACCTCATTAAATTCATTCATGAGCTGTGCCGACAGCATGAACACCTTGCTAAAACTCTTCTTAAGGAAAAATTGTCATAAAATACACTATTCCAACTAAAACAAGTTACGATGATAATTAATGTATGTATGCTATAAATTGTTGCTAAATTAAATATTCTGCATTACCCTCATTAAGTCATGGTTGTATAGATTTAAGGTACATTATAACGTTCTAGTCTGATGGTCCTGGTTGTGAAATGAAAGCTTCTTAATCAACTATTATTATATTGTTTCACACATTCCATTTTTATCTATGATGGGTGTTGTAAATACAATGTTCGTATAAGTCATGGTGTTATATATAGACTATTTTCATCGATTGTGGGTCCCTTGTGCTAAAAGTCCCGGTGGCAAAAGGGTGTTTGCAAACATGACTTCTCTTTAAATATCCGTTTGGCAAATTAAAAACACGTCAATTCAACTTGGCAATTAAAGTAATTTTTTGAGTTATTTTGGCAAAAAAATCAACAATCAAAACCATGTTTTAAAAATCATACAATGTCAGGTCATGGGTTTTTACAAAACGTAAGAAAGATCTAATTTGCAAGGGAATGTGTAACCCTGACCATTTCATTCCACCAATGCTCAAGATATTTAATTTTTTTCTTAAATTTCCTGTACTAAGATCATAATTTATGCACTTAGTTGTTTATTTCCCGAACAGATTTTCTTTGCAACGGGAGTAACATGCCAGCTTAAAATCTAATCAAAAGATTTTTCATTCGATTTGGCTAGAGTTTAAATAAGTATAAGACGTCTACATATGAGGTTTATGAGTTTAAACAACATGCATAAAACTGCTTTGGCACACTTCCATTAGATTTGAAGTCAACACAGCAACAGCTAAAAGCTTTATAGATATGATAGTTTTAAGAAAGCTTTAAGAACTTCGTTAGATATGCTGTATATTTGCATTCAATTTTGCATGGAAAACATGTTTTGCCACAATTGAACCTCCATGGAAAAACTTGTAAAAATATCTTTTGCCAATAATACTTGAGCGTTTTGCAAAGTGGACTTCATAAAACTTTTAGGGTCAACTTTTTTGCCACCGAGACTTTTAGCACAAGAGACCTGCAGCGTTTTCATCATAGTTCCCATAATTATTGAATTTTCCAAAGAGCAAATGGCAAAACCAACCATAAAATTTTGAAATCATAATGGTATTTGCTACAAAAAATCCCCTTCCTATATTTTGCTGTTTTGTTTAAGTCCCATAATGTTTACATTTAAATCTATCAGAAAAGAAATTGGGGAATCAGTAAGGAAAGGGAATATGGGAATACAAGGGGGATCAGTCATTGACGTAAATTATGTTTTAACTATCTTAATAATACTTGCTATATTTAGCTAAATTCATACATATATTTTTCTACTATGGGCAGGGAGATATATCTACATATAATTATAAACGGGGAGAATCGTCTGAAGAATACGAGATAGGGTTTTAAGTAGACAATTTTTCAAATTAATGTTTAGTGTAAGGTACTTATATAAGTATTTTATTGGGAGACTTCTTGGGATTTTATAGTAAACAGGTGGGTTTTATACATGTAAAATTATCTTTTCATATGGGTTGTTGTACTGCATTATGCCAAATAGATTATTTAAAACTTAACCAATCTAGAATGGAAGAGTAAAACAGTTAAAACAACGGGTTGGGAAAAATTCTTACTAGTATAAAGATAATTTGTGGATTGTCTTACTAGAGTAATTGCTTAAGTTGTATTACACACCTTTGGCTTTGACCTTTACGATGAGTATCAAGGTGAACCAGTGTCATTTTTATTTATGTTTACACAATTTTACGAGTAGCTTAGACTGTTTTTTATTTCATCATCCTTAAATAGCCGTCTTCTGTAAAGTACCTCCGTGTGATTTCCTTATGTAGTTCCAAGGTTAACATGTCGGAGTTTGCTATAAAAATGAGTAAGATCATATAACACTGTGAACCTGAAATATTCATGAGAAAATATTTGTTTTAAAACAAGATGAGTCAACGAGGAAAGGAAGAACTGAAATTAGAATGGATTGTCTAATTACAAAATGGTATCAAGGAGTAAGAAAGTAGCAGACCAACAACCATGACCATGCATACTAAAATATTAGATATTCCAACGTTCCCTAAAAAGTTTTATGTAGAAGATCCGTTAGTTCAATTAGGAGCATTATTAGCATTTAACTTGTCTAATTTGTTATGTTTAAAGATATAATCAGCTCTTAGCAGTTTTAAGAGACACAGTCATTCAACCATCATGCTGCAGACAGACGGACGAAGAGTTTAAATGAAAAGTACAGATCTGCTAATGAACAAGGAATAAAAGCTTGAAACTTGTTATATGATAAAACATTCACAAATCAAATAAATCATCAAGATTCCAATTTCTATGTCTAATTTACATTTGGTGTTGCCTTTATCATTTGATAAATACATATATATGTAATTACTACTTAATCCCATTGTTAATATCATGTCAAGGTGCTAATATATTGCATCATGCATAAAGACGTATTCTTTGTAGTTATATATAATTTGACGTCAACCAACATACCGACCTAATAATATTACATTAGATGCAAACTTCGTAATTGGTGAAAATCTAAATTTCTCGACGCTTCACTTATCTTCGTCTGCTACTTCAGAAGATTTTCACTAAAACGTTAACATTTTCTAACTTTTTAACAAATTTATTTGAATTTATACTCGATGCTATCAATTAACTAGTAATTTCTCAAGATTCTTGTAAATTTAATTAAGTTCATTGGGTACTTTAAACCTGTTAGGGACTCATATTATGAAACTCAAGGTTTTCGTGAACGAACCATACTCAGCATGCAATTTATTAAACAGGCCGCAAACCTTTTAGTAACTGTATTTCTTTAAGTCTTTCGTACTTTTCCATTATCCTTTACCACTTTATAATCTTCAACAAATCCGACATATGTTACATGCAAATTGTTTGAATTTTCAAATATATCCATTTTATCAAATATGCAGTTATGTACTTGTAATTTCCGTTTAGTTTACAATTTGCATAGGGATTTTAGTCCTGGCTAGTTTCATAAGATTTACGGTATATATTCCAAGGCATGGGTTTTATATGAGCGTTATGTACCTGAACTTGGCGTATTAAGGTAGATGATCATCAACGTTTAGATTCTCACATGTATAGGCATAATTTATGTGGATCAGTGAGTTCACGTGTTATCAGGTACCCAACAACCGAACGCCATGATGACGTTGGTATATAGGTACCAATTTACGTACTGATCTGTTGTAAGCTAACACTATCATAAGAATACTAACTTATCATCCCACATCACTGGGAAACTCGATTCATCTCAATTGCCCTTCAAAAGTTAGAATAAAAATTTGGTATATTGCTCACACTACAGCAAAAGCAGACAATTAATACAGACATACAAAATTTGTCTGCGCATTTTAATAATTAAGGAAAATAATGATGCATGGATGTAGTAATCAATTTTCAAAAAAATAAGGTTGGAATGTTCTTTTCATCACATGAATATCATCAAGAGATAAGGTATTACTGAAGTTATTTCCTGTTGCATTTTTTCAACTATGATGCAAATGAGGTCTATAAAACATAAGAAAGTCCATCTGCATTCTGGAAACCCAGTATACGTCTAAAAGGCAATTCTTGATTACGCCAATAGTAAAATACATACTAACTCTAACAAGTGGTTGGTTTCAACTGAGGTTCAGGGAAGGTCATGGGCGTAAAAATTGTGTGATGTATGAATACGCTTTTTTAAAACTCTGTTGATGCTCATTAGTTTGCAGAAAATGGCCTTGATTCCGCAAAGTAAAATTTTAAAGTTTACCTGATTTGTAACCACTTCAGTCAGTTATGCCCAAATTCCGAATCTTTTCCAACTTCTCAAGAATTGTTCCAATAATTTTGTTATTGTGCTGATTTCTTCCATATCACGCTTTATTAGAATCATTAGTTTGTTATGCTGTAGTGATTCCTGATATCGGTACTTTTACAATTACAAGGCCATTTTTGGGTACAAAAAAAACAATAAGAAAAATGAATCTATTTCAACTCAAATTGATTTTGATTGATTTTGATGAATTCAAATGGGTAAATTTTTATTTTTATATTTTTTATTAACTTGTTAGTATATAGTGCAAGTTATAAAAACTAGCAGGGTTACAAACAATTATGACCTTTAATTGAAGCAATTGCAATGCAATATGCAATAAAACTACTGTTAGGCAAAACGTGTTTGGAATTCGGCAAGGGGAGCAGGTATGAAGGGTGTGGTCTTTACTTTGAAGAGCAGCAAAGTATGCAAGTCCAAAAAATGTTGGTTTGTAAAACTGGTTCATCCTATTTTCAGAAGTCCGTAATGGACTTAATGTGTACAAGCACGCCATCTCGCCACGCTTCCCAAATGAACTATATTTATCTTTGGAACATGTATGTTTGAAGGGATGGCGAGTAATGATAAGTTTTATAAGTTCCAGATAAGATAAGTTACGAACCAATTACTTTGGAGAAAAATACCATCTTTTGTTTAACTTTCTTTTTCATCGGTAAATTTGACATATTTACACCTCTTCATATCCCCATTATCTTAGAAGCATGCATACACTTTATATTGTCGTCCAATGGATCTGGCTTATACAAATGTTATGCAAATCGCATGGAAATTTTTATGCTGATAATTCCGGTCACTGTCACTTGTTGTTGACACCTGTATGTTTTACAAAAGTATAATAGGAATAGCTTTGTTTATTGAATTGTATGTGTATATAATATTATGCAATACTCGTGTATGTATTTAGCATACCTATGTTCAATGAACACGTTGCAAATAGGGAATTGGCATTAGCAAAGGAGAAATATTTAGGCTAACTTGCTTTTTTGTTTCCACAAAGAACACCGTTTCCACTTGTGCTTTTATTTGAAAAGTCTTGAATTTCAAGTGGCTTCATTTGCCCTTTGCCCTTTTTTACTTTATCATTATGTCAACAATTGACAATGAAAATTGACAACAACAACTCATACATGCATTTTAAGTGTACTTCAACACAACATTTGTTCAAGTTATCAGAGATTTGTGATGCTGATTAATAAACAAGTACCTATCTATTTCTTTTTGATGTTATGCATTTGCACTTCACTGCTGAAAATATAACTTTATACCTATTGTTTGCATTAGTAATTCAAAATGTTACCAAAAGTTCAAATTAAAAGAACGTGTGCAAATTAGCCAGGGCTAAACCAAATAATTCTTGTGGATTATTAAAAAGGGTAGAAGGATTTTATTTTTGAAAGCGTGCGTGGATTAAGTTCATACTATACATAAAGCTAAATCTTTAATGCCATCTACCATTTATATAATTTCATTGCGAGGATTTACGGTTCCTGTATATTGTGATTCAGTGAAAGCATATCAAAAGGTAGGGGCAAACATCTTTGTGTTTTATGCCCAAAAGAACTTAGTTCCCTTTAAAGTTTAAGGCTTTTGTTTTCTTTAAAGACTAATAATAAACAAAACAGCTTTTTCGGCAGTAATTCTTCAAAGTCATTATAAGCGATCTTTTTAGACACGTCAGCGCATTTTAGAAACAAAGGTTGATTTTGTGTACTATTTGAAATACAGATTTGAACACTATCGGGATATAATTATGTATTCATATATTACTAATATATTTTTCAACTACATGTAAACTCATTAAAAATTAATCACAATTCTGATCATACACTCAAGCCCTACTAAATATTTTTGTTATGAATAATGTGGCTGTATATGTTTAGGTATCTGGATTGGTTTATATATTTTGGCTTGGCTGTTTTCTTATTTATGCTTATAATATCCACGTAACGATACGTATGTTTAGGTGCTTAATCTACGTGTATTTTCCGATTTTGGAAAGCAAGCAGGATATTGAAAAATGTTGGTGAGTTGAATCGCTTAAAAAACTTTTTTAGTTTTCGGGCTTGCGTTGTAAAGAATATAATTTTGTGGAGCAAGAGAATATAATAGTTTTTCCGACATATAAAACATTCACCCCACATGAAAGTCAGAGCCAGAGCCTTTCGAAGACATAAAAAATTGTGTGATAGAAGAAACATCAATATGCATGATGGGATGGGATCAGTGCATTCACTTATCGTTCAAAATAAACATTAAAAACCACAATAATAGTTTGCTTTAAAATATTTCAACCAATAATACAGGTAGCGAAAACCCAGCAAATTATTGTTGTAAAAAATATACAAGGGTAATAAAAGGGATTTCTAAAACCAAATATATGGCATTGTGCCGTCAACGGTTGTTGACGGTAATATGGAAAATAAAATCCGTTTTTGTTTTATGTATTTTTAACTAAACCCTCATTCGCCTTTAGCAATAGGACATGTCATGTGTCATCATCATCGTTTCGTCTGTCATGCCGCATGTATAAAATAAAGTATGGCATATTAACATTAAAAATTTAGTAGCCAATTTCATTGGTCATAAAATAGAACATGAGACTGCCGTTCACATCAATCCTTTTTACCTATTTTCCAATAAAAAACACGTCGAATTTTTTATAAAATATTGAATTTTAGGTTCGTTCACATCAGTCGTTTTTACCTATTTTCCAATAAAAAACACGTCGAATTTTTTATAAAATATTGAATTTTAGGTTCGTAAGAAACTGAAAACATCCCACTCTTCGACTCCTTAATATTTAGCTGAAGAATGCAAAATATAGTATTGGGAGACGCTCATTCACAGTTAAATTTCCTACTAGGCTGCTTAAAGAATGATTCGTTTACTTAAATTTTCGGTTCATTTATGCTAAGTCATTATGAGACAACAATTTTCAACACAGCAAAACTATATGTACAAGTACACGAGTTCTGAAATTTTTTTTAAATACGGTTTTAAAACGGCAACATCACAACTGGTAGTTTTAAGTCATAAAGTTTTTACAGCTAAACTTATCGGTAAGAGGGTAGACACATAATTGATTTACTTAGACTCAATTAAAAAAGAATAGGGAGAACAGGAGCTATTGAAAGTCTCTATACTTTTAGGGCCCGTTTAACAGGCAGTATGGCAGCGTTTCATAAAACTTTAGTTCAAGTTTTTTGTTTATCACTTTTCTTTTACTGAACACAATTAAACTGTAATGTAGAAGGCAGTACAGATATTTTTGGAAAGAGAATAGGATTGGTATGATTCTGTTTATTTGTTAATAAACGCTCCCATGTACGAGTATAATTGTAGCAAATATTTCAAAGAAATTATTTGATAGCTAACAACATGCTGCTATATTGTCAGTTTTTTATGCAGCTTCTCCGTATTCCTTTTAAAAAATTTTTATGGTGTTTGGCTTTCAATTGCTATTCCACTCATTCCATGATTTCTAGCTCAAAGTAAATTTTTCTTGTGGACAGTTCAGGATTGGGATATTATGGTGTCTGACTTGTTGATGTGTTAAAGATAAAGAAACTAGCTTTCGGACCGTATATTTATAGACCTGTTGCTAACTTCGGAACACAAGTAAGCAGTTCAGTGACAGCCATTATGCAAGCAATAAAAGTGACACAAAAAGGGAAATGGGATATTCACCTTTGCTTTGGCTACCCTGCCCTCCATTTTGATGAATCTCAATTTCAATTAAATATAGTGGTATTAACTTGATCATAACGTATTATTAAACGGATGATTAGATTAGACATCACATTGATCGCTCCATACAAGGGCAGTACATACAATTGTAAAAATTGGTGTGTTGTATGCATATAAAACAAGTTGGAAATTACATGCAAATGAATAAATACTAAATGCATACATATTATATGTTGTAAGTATACACATTTAGTTTGTCCATGTCCAGCTATCCAAATCCAAAGTAGTAAGTAGTAATAAACCTTATAAATATAAATGTTATGTGCGGTACTAGTCTATTAAGCTCTCACTCATCGTCAGTGAAGGCAATAAGTCAATTTTTTATTGTATGTAGTAAGTTTAAAGAAATTTTGTTCATAAGCAAGTACGTAAAAACACATAAAGTCAATACCAAGCTGTATTATGTTATAATAATACGATAAAACTCTTGTTACATGTGTTGCATTGTATATGTAGAATGTAGAAAGCCCAATATGATATCGAGGTTTTCATGCATATATATAATTAATATGCACATACAAAATACTTGTGTGTATTATATGTATATATTAATGTAGGTTTCGTTCACTTGTCTACTTTACCATAATATGTAAATTATAGAGTGAGTATCATAGGAGTAGGAAGAAGAAGACCATGAGGGAGCCAGCTAAAAAGTAGATGGATTAGTTTCATTTTGACTTTTGACAACGCTTGGTCGCTTACTTCAGTAGTAAGACTTGACTAGTGTGTATGTGTTTGGTGTGCAATAAGTATTAAAAAAGCACGCTCTTCTGTTGTGTAGTATTGCACCTAATAGTAACCAGTTGTGAGAATTCAAGTAGAACGTGGGCTGGAACATTTGGAACACAACAAGCCATACATACAATATAAAAAACTATTCTCTCTGTATAACATTTCTTTCTTTGATACAAAGTTATACAAATTCAGAGAGATAACCCACATAAAACAAATACGTCCATATTCCTTTTCTACATACGTGTTGGATCAAATGTAAATTGTTTATTGTTTCCCATGAAAATTTGTTGGGAACTAGTTTGTTTGGTACAACGTATTTTATTTACTACAAAAATTCAAAACAAACTTTTATGTGATGAGACTTTTTTCAGAATTAGGGAAATAAGCTAAATGATCCATTCTTTAAAATAAGCTAGTCTAAATTATATGGAGCTAAGTTGCAGAAGTTAAAGTTATATGGGCAGTCTGTATTTTATTATTATCAGACCTGATAAGTCCAGTGAACGCGGAGCTGATCTCAACTAACAAGAATAGACATTGTATCTTTATGATTTTTATGTGAGCGTTGTAAGTTGGAAAAAAGACTGATTTGGCCATATTTGTTGTGTGAAGTCATAAAGAAGACTAGGCTAAATGATAAGAAGTACGAACGATAAAAACACGATAATTACCACTTCCTATATACACATCATCATACAAAAGTATACAAGAGTTGACGTGGCTGTCTTGGATATTCTTGTAAGCTTCTTGTGCTGGGTGTTGCAATACCGAATATTACCCCTTAAAAAGAAAAAAATAGGCAGATATGACACTTACTAGGAGGAAATCATTGTCAAAACTCTTAGCTATACCAACCGTTTCGGAACCTGAACGAGAAAAGTACTTAACACGGGCACAACTAAATCGGGGGAACCCAAGACCTATTTTTGTTTTCAAGAGGAGTCGCTTCCGCAGTAAACAAGATTGTTGTTATCTAAACAAAATTAGTCGTAGAAATACTATTAAACCAAGCTTCTTGTTTACTGACTTGAGACCTGTTGCATATCATTGTCGACGTAAGCGCAAAGGCAAGCCAAATATTTTGAAGAGATAACAATGCAAAAAAAGAATGTTCTGTGTGAGCAAGCAGAAGTGGAGGAAGCAAATAGAAGTGCAAGTGAGTTTCTTCGGCATAAGATGAAAACTAAGGCGGTCATGTCTTCAGGGGCTATGATAAACCGAAATAACCAAGGTCATCTTCATCAACCTCGTCAAAGAATAGACAATACTACATCATCAGACGGAAATCGCAGCACAAGACTGTACAATCATACCAATATTGGCCATAATAACAGTACCAATAACGTTATGACATCTTTATACTATCCTCCACGTGGACTGTCTTTAGTTAACACTAGTTCCAATGCCAATAGTACCAGCAGTAACAACAATAATAATATCTTCGCCAAACCAATTAATTACAGTATCAGAAATGCTAATGTTAGTCATAAACCTAATGACGATCAACGTCCTGGCCGCAATAGTGGCAACGCTATAAATAACTGTGATACCACAAAGAAAAGCAGTAGCTCTTTTACAACGGAAAACCCACAATCAAGGAAAATGCCGTTTTTCTACTGTAAAAAGTTGGGTTGGGATCCCACACTAAACAAATACCACATTCAACTGGACACTATGGATGTAAGAGAGGATCTCACTTGAACTAATTTCAGAAAAGCATGATATTATCTGAAGTACATTAAAATTATTAAGTTTTTGATATGGAGCGTATTATCCGAAATGCCAAATTCCATAGATAAAATGTTGTTATTTTGTCAAGGGGTTGTCCGAAATAAGGAATTAAATGGCGTGTCACCCAGTTGTGTACACAATTACTAATCAATATATATATTATGTATGTTTTGTATTCAAGACGGATAATATGGCGACATAAATAGTATGATGCATTAATACCGTGAAAACACGGGATGTGGTGGTTTATGGTTTTCGTTTATCCTTTGAAAGCATTCCAAATTAAACTGGTATATTGCATTATGTTTGGGGTGAGCGAGCACACACTCACGCAACTACTGAAAGCCCAAAGAGGTTGTGGACTGTATAGTTTCCAAGAATCGATACGTCAGCAGAGATGTGAATTAACCATTAAAACAACAAAGTAAGTAGGCTTATTACACGTCAGCAGAAGCATACAAGAAGTAGGTAGGTAGCCATTAGCCATTTTCTCATTGCCGTGATAGCAATATTTGAGCTACCATATTTTAATGCATAAAAGCGTAGGTATTTAGATTGTATATTTACGTATATATGATTCATGATAATTGCAGTTTAGCCTGTGATAAGATATGTGAAGTTACAGACATCACTTTACAGTTATCACCATTCAATATGGCCAATCATCGTCTTTCTTCGGATGAAGTGACACAGAAGTAACATCACTGCGCAATTTATCAAAAAAAACTGTGCAGTACTCAATCAACATGATTTTGGGTGATTTTAATTTTTTGACGTACACTATAAATCCTTGATGATAAGCCAAATTACTGGATAACAATAACTGATAACAGTTATCTATAATGTGATAAGGTAGTAATACGTTATGTAACACTGGGGGGTTAATAAATCAGTGATTTCATGTTCCTTTGTTTGCATAAGAGTTTTTTTGGAGTGGTTTCATTGAAGCAATTTTTAATTCCCTTGAAGGCAGGAAGCTTACGAGCTGAATGGGTGCATACATTCAGAGTTCTAAAAACTCTCTACTAGGAATCGGGTGAGAACAAGGGTCTATATATAGGTTTCTTGTAAGTAGTGAAAAGGAAATGCCTACTTACCGAGTAAGTTAACCCAACTGGTAGATTTGTAGGTACTTTGTACTTACTTACAGGGAAGTATTTTATTGCAGATTGTTTAAACCAGTTTTGCAAGAAATTCTTGGAATTTAAAAATATAAAATTAGATAGACTGTGTGCTAGGTACCTAGTAAAAGATAAGCCAAAACCTTTAGTGAGTATTTCAAGATAGAGCCGCAATGCTATGTATAAGCAACGGGTTAGCTTTTTAAGATTTTTTTTGTAAATTTGTCCAACTAAAAGTATCTTATGAGAACCAGCATGTCCTTGAAATCAAGTGAGGATTTCAATGTAAGAAGAAAAAGTTGAACGATCTACTTAATATGACGTATATTGTCTGGGGACAACTTTTATGACGTGGTTTAAACCGAACACTAGCAACACCAAAAAGTGTGTTAAAATTAACATTTACATTTTCAGCAAATTATGATGCACCTTGCATTGCATGGGAATTGTTTGTAGGGTAGAAATCCATAACTCCACAATTTGGTTAAAAATTATGAAGGTCAGTAATTTTTCCAGATTGTTCAGGCAGGAAATTGTAGAAGAACGCCTTGAAAAAGAATTACACGAATAGTTGTAGCACAAGGTCATGTTCTTCCCAGCGGCACACAACAACAGGAGCAGTGTTAAGGGAACATGTTTGGATTGCTATCTTGCAATAAAAATTTATTACTTGAAAGAAACCAGTGTTGATTGGTGTATGAATATTTGATATATAACATGCGAAGAGTTGCTCAAGTACGCTTATATAGTTCCTTGATTTTAATTAGGTAACAATTGAATATGCTACATTTCTCAATTCTTGCAATAGATGCTCACATAACAAGTTAAAAAAGTTCTTCTGATTTTTTTCCAGAACAAGTATGTAAACGATAAAGAAATATGTTTTAAATAATTTACGTAAACATAAAACTTGATAGATAGTTAGCATGTAACCAGACATGAGCGTTTTCCCATGAATCATCTTTGAAGTAAAGTAGATTGAAGGGGATAGATTTTTAGATGCTCAAGTGAAAAAATTAATACAGGAAAACCGTCGTTTTCTACCAAAAGATATGCCGTATATAATTAATCACTATTCGTTGTTCTTTTTCACTGCTAATAATTAAAACTAGTTTATTTGCGAATTATTATTTGGCAAGATAAGATGGTTTCCCGTGAGAAAAAACTGGAGTATTGTTGGGATAGTTAGTACTACCCCCGCTCTAATGTGGGGAAATGGGTATGTAGATGACTTCAAAATGCAAATTTAACATGGTTGGGTTGGAAGGGTGTGAAATTTGTAATGTAGTTTCCATCAAATAGGCTACCCCCATGTTCCATCTTAGTTTTAACTTTCCTTGTATGCGAATTTCACCAACCCAGAATTCCACGAACCTATTTGATTTGCTGATTTTAAGGAAATACTTGCTCTAGCTAAAGTACATTGAGGCGAGGATTGCATAAAATTAGTTCTCATCGGAATTATCGCTGTTAAAGTGAAGTTTTTGGGTGAATACATAGAAAGGCAACTTATTTGCCTTAATACGTAAAACATTTGATGAACAAGGTTGTACATTTAATTACCAACCATCGTTACATCAGATATTTTTAAAAATTCTGATCTACCAGTACAGATTGGAGACTTGGTTGAGGGAAAGTATTGTGGAGGCACATTACACAAGAGCTTTGGAATTGATTATTCGATACTTTATACTGAAATCCAACCGTTTAGTTCTGCACCATGTTGACAATAGTACACTCCAGTGCAGTCTTGCATATTCCATGTAAAAGCTTTTGTGGAAAAGGAAATTCCTTCATTAATTTTTCAGAAAGAGTGACTATAGAGTCCAAATTAGAAACCAAAAGGGTACATAATTAATTCAGAATAAAAAATATCTGCAAGTTGCATATAAACACCTATGCATAATGTTAAATTGAGCATAATGATAATACACATCATACTGGTAATTTGAGCATTGTTGTTTTCTTAGCTTTTAACAACAATTTAGTAGTTCACAAAAACTCCATTTAACATACATACATACTAGATAAGTTAGTAGATCGTTATACTAATAATTATTGTCTTTTTATTTTAACAGAACAGTGAGGACGGTCAACCTTCAGTGTCATTGGGTTCAGATAAGACTTTCATGACATTGTGTAACACAACAGGGACATCGGACCAAAGTCTCCCCGACCTAGTTTCAGACCAACGCCCCCAGTCCAATCCATCTACTGCGGAAGACAATAGCAGCCTAAGTAAAAGCAAAAATGACGTAGACACCACAACTCGTGTTACAATCCCTTCTGAGACTGAAACTCGGGGTAATCCAAGAATTCCTCCGGTAACTGCCACCAATCCCGTTAGCAGCGATAGAGAAGTAGCAAGGGGAGTTAGCAATAATAGTCCATCAATAATTTTTGAAGCTGATCTCAGAAGCAATATCACAACTAACAAAGACACGGTTATTGCCAAAAAGGAACCTGAAGAGCTTCTTCATGCTGACCATCTTACACCAGCTCAATCCCCATGTGGCGATGACGCGCTGCTACATGAAGACTTAAACGTTAGCTCAGAAGATAAGCAGCCAAATAGTGGTACAGGGTTACCAACGGAATGTGACGATGATGATGATGACGATGATCGCGGTCTTGTCATTGATGTCCCTGAAGAGATAGACGCAGATGGTAGCAATAATCAAACAGAATCAATTACGAATGAGAAGAGTAAAGATGATAAGGATGATGGGAAGGAGGCCAGTGATAAAAATGAAGATTTGCATGCTAACGTTGTAGCAGAAACAGAGTCTTTAACAGAGACCGAAGGTTGTGATCCTGATAAGGAGAAAAGTCTTGTTGGCTCCGACCCCTCTAATAATAATGATGAAGAGGATTTAAAATGTAAAGTCTGCAAGGAAGTATTTACTTGTGAAGACGATCTAGATGAGCACTTCAATACAGAACATATCAGGCTAGTGGGGGCAAGCATTTACGAGCCTGAGAGTCCGTTTCCCACTATTACCGTTAAGGGAACCAGCTCAATATTTGAAGATGAGGTGGAGGAACCTGAGCCATTTCCAGTTGACACGGAGTCAAATCAAAGACAGCCTAGCACGCTATCCTCCTTACTGAGGCGGAGTTCTGGAGAAGAGCAAAGGTCGATGGAAACTGCAGTAATACCAAATTATGTGCAAAATCAAACCAAAGGGAATACCATGGGTTTTGCGGCACCTTTACAGAGGCCCATTCAACCAGGTAATTATATTGAACTTGATAAATATACAATATGTTCTGCTTATTACAAACTTGCCTAAGAATTATACAGTTGTTCTGAAATAATTTACATGGTAAATGTCTAATTTTTCAGCTCCGCGAGGATTTCCAAACCCTAGGCCACCGCTTGGAATGTTACCATTGAATTATCACCAACAGCAAATGAACCAAATCAGACAAGGTACTGCTCGACCGCAAATGGTTCGAACTGCTGGACCTAGAATGCCAGTACAGTATAGACCTGGTGGTTATCCAAACGCCCTTCACCAAGCCCTTGTTAGCCAACAAGCACCTCCTCCTAGTCAGTTACCACCTCCCCGTCCACAACTTAGGCCAATGCCAGCTCACATGCAAGGCGGAGTTCCCCGTGGACCAGCTCCCCAGGTTCAAAACCGACCCCCACTAACCAGAGTTCCTCAAGCAGCCCAACCACAATCCCAACAAAATGTAGGGAATTCTGCGAGCCAACAATCACTTCTTCGCCGCACACCCCCAACCCCTAACGAAACAAGAGAAATGATGTCACAAATAAAGCAAAAGATGCAACGAGTTGAGCAAGAACTTCAAGAAATCTCTCAAGCTTTTCGACGGGAGCCAGTAAATACTGCGCTTTTTAAACGCTTACAGCACGAAAGAGAAATACGATTACAACACCATAATCACTTTCAGAAACAACTACAGCAATGCCAGCAGTATCTGGAACGCAGCATATCGTCATCAAGAAGTTGTAACTGGTAATCCTTTGCCTATCAATGGCAACAAACGACCATCGCTTGAAATTTTCGAAGCGCCAAGTCGTGCTAAACAGCCTAGGATGGATGGAGCTGCCCAACACGAGTCAGAACTTTTTGTTGCCGAGCTGCATAGAAAACAGTCTGGTAGTGGTAATGATAATCTAACCTCCTGCTAAACAGCCTAGGATGGATGGAGCTGCCCAACACGAGTCAGAACTTTTTGTTGCCGAGCTGCATAGAAAACAGTCTGGTAGTGGTAATGATAATCTGACCTCCTTACGACTACCTAATGGCGTGACTTTAAGCGCTTTGCCAGACCCAGAGCCTCCAGCAATAGCATCACCACCGGTAGCAGACAAGTCTAGTTTGGTTTGTGCATCCGAACGACTCAAGACATTCATCTGGCACTACATCTCCAGCCCTCCCTAGTCCTGGCCATGTAGCTTCTAGACTTGCCAGTAGCGGAATTACTTTAACGCCTGCATCACCCCATTCTCCACCTGTTAATCCCATTCTGTCTCCGATTTCAGATGCTAGTCCAAGAGGCAGTCCAAGAATACCTGTAAGCTCGGTTATTCAAAGAGGACCTAACGCTGTTAGCCCTAGGGTTAGCTCACCTAGCTCACATGGAAGTAGTCCAAGTCCATCCGATGGAAACTTTGCAGTCCCAAAGGCTCCTGGTCCACCAAGGACTGGAAGCGCTGGAAGTGGAAGCATTTCTATAAATCCAAATGCAGAACGTCCCCATCGACCACCCACAATTGATCTCACTGATGATGAAGTTCAGCTTCACAATGCTCAAATGAGGGCCACTGGAGGTGGCGTAGTGTCACAAGAAGAAATTGCCAGTCATCATGAATCATCTCAGCAGCAGCAACAGCAACGGAGGGTTTCCGGCATTCCCGGGACTAGTCAGTTTAGTATCCGTCCGAACTATTCTATTAAATCAATAGCATGTACACTCTGCAATGTACAGTTTGGTTCTGCTGACGCCATGAATGAACACAGATTAAAGGTGCATGGTCAAAGCCATTCATACGTCAACAGTGGTAATGCCGCAATCAATCCAAACGCTTCTCAGTATTTCCGTGAGCATGGTAGTGGACAACAGGTAGCAATAAGAAGACCTGCACCCCCACCGCCGAACATGCATAATATCTCGAACATTGCTGGGCAGCATCGCATAGATGTTCCCTTGCGTGCTATTGGTCCACCACCAGTAAGAGCACCACCTCCACCTCAGTTGACGCAAATGCGAGCTGCTACTGCAAATCCCCGTCCTCAAACAAGACCACAAGAGAGTATGCAGCAGCGACCAAGATCTTCTGGTGAACCAGACAAGTTTGTGATACCGTTGCTAAATATGAGTCGATTGGACCCCGCAAAATTAAGAGCTTTAAATGAAATGGGTGTAGCTTCTTTCATTCCTCTTCAAGGAATTACCAGGCTTGGCATTCCCGTAATGAGATTACAGTCTGACATTGCACTCGGCCATTTTCCCCACGACAGTGCTATTGAAATAGGACCTGTGCAAGGGTTTACCGAGTCTAGTGGAGGTGGTAGTAGCGTTAGAGGGCAAATTGCGTCACCTGGTAGTCGTGTCCCAGCCATATCACCAAGTAATCGTGGTCCAGCATCATCTCCTGGAGGCCGTGGTCCCATACCTTCGCCTGGAAACCGTGCTCTGGTACCATCACCCAACGCCCCCGGCCCAATAACATCTCCAAATCATCCGCCATCGGTAATATCTCCTGGGATGAGCTGTGGTGTGCGTGGGGTTTGCACTGATGCCAACTGTCCTGAAACCATCATGATGATGCAAAGGCAACTTGCGAGTGGTGTTGGAGGAAATGGACAAATTCACCATCAAGGTGTCATTGGAATGCCAACAAATGGTAATAGTTTGCAGGCTCAGCAGCAATTGATGCAAAGAAGTAGCATGATTGGAAATGATGGTCAGCTTATAGTCACCCCAATTAATAGGAATTAAGTGTATGTAAATTATTAAGGTTTTTTACCATTTTATATAAGCGTTGTTTTAGATTTAATAAGTATTTATATTATTAATAGTTAAAAAAGTTTATATTACATACTGTAAAAAGTACAACTTTAGTATTCAGAAAAATCAGATTTATAGAAGCCAACAATATATTAATGTAAATGAGGATTTTAACTAGCTGCATGCTTTTATTAATGACCTTTTCAAGTACTTTAGGGAACTTTATAGTACTAAATTTGTTATAGCTTAGTCTTTATATGTATTATGTGTTCATTGCATACGCGTTATCTTAATTTAGTGATAGCATTTTAAATTGTAAGCCATGTAGATGTTTTATGTAAATGTTTATTATGTATTTGCAATTTCAATCAGGAACTTTAACGGCACCAATAATAAAAGAGCCATGACCCCAAATCGAAAATGAGGTCGGATGAAATGAATTGATCCTGTTGTTTGTTCATTCAAAATTGATTATCATATTACTAAATATAATATCATGTCATATGTCAGACTTTAGACTTACTAAGAAGTTTGACTTGTAAAAGATAAGATAAACCGGCTGGCACGATAAGAGCATTATAAACGGACCCATTGATTTTTACTGCATATAAGTCAGGTCATAGTAAACATGTCAGATAAAGACAATTTTCTTAATGATAGATGATTTTAATATTAA